>CAVNYN010250082.1:0-11069 GCA_963692815.1 Nyctanthes arbor-tristis
AGCTTTAATGAAGATCAAAGATTCAAGTTTCTTTTTAATCTGTAATTATGTGTTTTAAATTCTAATCAATAACATTTGATATAGGTAATCGAACTTTTTAATCAATAACATTTGACCAGGTGGAGTTGGGAGGCAATGTCAATGTCACAGTCAGTAACAGAACCACAAGACCGGCCAGTTGACAGCCAGGTTAATGAGAAAGGTAGACATAGTTAATGTTTATTTGTTAAGTGATTTACTTGCCGGTTGCGTAAGTGTTTATTATCTAATTTCATATGCAGAAATTGATTCTGAGAAAGAGGATGTGCAGTACGTCCTGGACGTGGATTCAAACGCTATCCCTCATATGGGCAAGCAATTTCGATCAGCCGACGATGGGTACTCGTTTTACAATGAGTATGCGAGGCAGTCCGGTTTTAGTGTTTGGGTAGGGAATTGCAAAAGGAATTCAGAGAAAGAGTTTTGCTGGAAAATGTTTGTATGCGAGATCGGAAGAGCACACAAAGACATGCGGTGGCAGAACAAGTTCAAGCATATGGTAGAGCGCTCCAGTGAACAGAGGCGGGGCGATGTTAAAACCAAATGTCAAGCGAGGATGGAAATCCGCTTACAGAAGGATGGAGATGGGTGGTTAGTCAGTAAGTTTAAGGCAGCCCATAACCATCCGCTGGCGATTCCGCGTAAGGTTCACTTGTTACGCTCGCACCGGGTGGTTTCAACAGCAAAGAAGGTGCTTAGCCAGTAGTTCTCTAAAGTAAACTTGTCTACTGCCCAGCTATGTAGATTGTTAGAAGTCGACTCTGGAGGTCCATCGTCAGTTGCATGCCTAGAGAGAGACATAAGAAACCATGTGAGAGATGTTCGAGCAGCGACAGCGGGACACGATGTCGAAACAATGATTGAACATTTTGAATCAGAAAAGCAAGGCAATGAGAACTTCTACTACGCTTATGAGACAGACGCCGATAACCAGCTCGTTAGGTGCTTCTGGGCTGATGTGCTTGCGTGGAACGCATATGGCTCTTTCGGGGACATCGTAGTTTTTGATAGCACTTTCAACACGAGCAAATACGGAATGTGGTTTTGTCCGTCCGTTGTGGTTAACAATCATAGGCAGACTATCGTGCTTGGAACCGGTGTGATAGCTAGTCAGGCGGCCGAGTCATTTGTCTGGCTGTTTGAAAATTTTGTGGATGCTATGCCTGGACATGTACATCCGAAGATGATAATTACTGATCAGGACAACGCTATTGCGGCAGCCATATGAGCAGTACTCCCAGACACAGTTCACCGGTTGTGTATTTGGCATATCTTAGCGAAGTTTCCTTAGAAAATGAACCTCTCTGGGCACAAGGAGTTGTGTCCGTCCGTTGGGGTTAACAATCATAGACAGACTGTCGTGCTTAGATCCGATGTAATAGCTAGTCAGACGGCCGAGTCATTTGTCTGGCTGCTTGAAAAATTTGTGGATGCTGTGCCTGGACATGTACACCTGAAGATGATAATTACTGATCAGGACAACGCTATTGAGGCAACCATACGAGCAGTACTCCCAGACACAGTTCACCGGCTGTGTATTTGGCATATATTAGCGAAGTTTCCTGAGAAAATGAACCTCTCTGTGCACAAGGAGCATGTCGAGAAGTTGAGGGGACATATTTGGAGCTCTGAGTCGGCGGTAGAGTTTGAGGCCTGTTGGGCCGAGCTGATGACAACCACTCCATTAGGGGAGAACACGTGGCTTGGTGATATGTATGAATTGGACACCGATGGGTCCCGGCTTATCTCAGAAGTAATTTCTCGGCTGGTATGAGTAGTTCACAGTGGGTGGAGAGTAACCACGCATTTTACAAAAAATACCTCAACCATAAATGCTCGTTGAACGATCTCTACACACGGTTCAAGAGATCTCTAGAGCGGCAGCGACACTTGGAGCTTGAGGCAGATCACATTGACTTGAACGAGAGAATTGTTTCATCAACCGGGAATATCATAGAAACCCAAATGGCTGAGCTATATACGAAGACTAATTTCAAGATATTCCTCGAGGAGTGGGGAAGCTATCAAAAATATGTTTGCACGATGAAGGGGAGCACACAGGATGCCGGGCTTTACGAGGTCACCCCGTATGATGCAGAAAAGGTTCCAAATTGCAAACACCAGCTCATATATGACGTTACTACGGACTTTGTCTCATGCAGTTGCCGGAAGTTTGAATCTGATGGCATTCCTTGCAAGCACATGTTATACTGGATGCTGGTGAGATGTCATTATATGAAAAAAACGTTTATAACTAAAGAATTGCATGTCGTAGCTAAATAATAAGTTCACTTGTACGCTTATGATTGACGGTTACGCTTGCCTATGATCCACGTAGAACAGTCTAAGGAGTTGCCGGAGAAGTACATTTTGCGTCAGTTGACTAAGAAAGCCAAGTCAGACCCAGTGTTTCGTGTCAACCCGGCTCATTTCCAGGTTCAGGGCTTCGTTGAACGTAGCTGTTGGTTGGCTGAGAAAAACCACAGAGTGTTTGAGAAATCAGCGTTGACGGAGGCCGGCACGTGTATGATTGAGCGAATTTCAAACGACGTGTACCCATTGCTTCTCAAACTCGAAGTCGGTCCGAGCACGAGCGTCGACAATGACCCACGACAATGTATTTTGGTGTGCGATCCGCCACCAACAAGAGGGAAATGTGGCAGAAAGTGGATAAAATCTACTCGAGAGAAGGCCCTGTCACAGTGTGTTCAACGGTGCGGTTGGTGTAAGGCAGTCGGCCATGATCGCCGCACCTGCGAGAAAGCTCCAGCTCGGTTAGTTTATTTTCTACTTGTGAAAATCCTTTGTGGGTTAGTTACGTATCGAGACCCCTTATTGCGTTGTATTTTGTACAGGGCTGAAGACCCTGCCTAGCCGTATCGACCTTCAATGTTAGTTGAGCCGGATGAAGGCGGGAGCATGGGTGATAATGTCAATCCTGCATGCGATAGCAACACTTTGGAGGAATGTGATGAAGGGTTTTCAGGGAGCGAGTTTTTCGGATAGAATGCTTTAATATAACACTTGATTTGAGATGAAGTTTCTATTACTTACAGTTGGTTAGCA
The DNA here is from genome assembly GCA_963692815.1 of Nyctanthes arbor-tristis. Taxonomy (NCBI): domain Eukaryota; kingdom Viridiplantae; phylum Streptophyta; class Magnoliopsida; order Lamiales; family Oleaceae; genus Nyctanthes; species Nyctanthes arbor-tristis. The sequence goes on from CAVNYN010250082.1 coordinate 3,106, forward strand.
CAGTGCTACAGATGCGAGTTCGATGTAGTTGTATGTGTTGTTTATGCGTTTGACAAGCGTAAATGGATGTTTGTTTGTTGTTTTCATTCATGTTTTGACAACTTCGATGGTAATTCCTACTAGATTAGTACGAGTTTCTCGAAACGATTAACATTACATACACAAAAGTTCCAACAGTACTCTACTACTCAGGTACGTGGCAAGAACTTCACCTTGACAACTTCGACGGTTATTCCAACTTCCTTTTCTTTCGATATTACGGCATACCTTTCAAGGAGATCAAACAAGTCATCCCCATCAGCTTTGACAACTTCCTTCTCAGCGCTAGCCCCAGCGGTGCTTGACTCACCACGATCAGATGAAGTACGGCCATTTGGCTGTTCATCCACCCACTGGAAGTAATTGCATGAATAGTTTGTGCATCCGTACCACAACCTCCCTCTATTTCCATTGTCTTTGGTTGACACAAAGCACTTTCGATAACCAATACGGCACCGGCTACAGTTTGTCAAATAGGGACATTCCCACATCCCATGTTCTGGATCCCTGCAACTCCAACAAATCCCTACATTGGCTCCACCCATTTGTACACCTGCAATGTTTATTGAAAGTTGACAACATTTATGAAAATCGCCGCTTACAAGCATTGTGGCATCTCAAGCAATAACTCAGTTCAAAGCCATGAAATTAACTTGACTGGAAAAAAAATGTTAGTATTTAATTGAGAAAACTTATTAACTGAGACCACAATTTCAAGCCTTTTACCGACATGTTCAAGATGAATAAGTCACTGTCTAAACACGTAATCACTCTTGAGCCTACAGTATAGATCCGTTTCCAAAGTAGTTTTGTTTTCCATTCTATTGACTGGGGCTTATGACAGATTCAGAGATTTCATGCTTGATTCTTGCAGAACAAACAGTTCAAAATTCTAAGAAACCTAAATCTGATGCTTAATCTGGGAGTCAAACTGATGATCAGGTCCCAATTGTAATAATAACTTAAGCACTTGCAAACTTGTTTGCAACAGAGGACGGATAAATGTCACAAGCAGAGGTCTTAAGGTAGATCTGGGAATACATAAAGGTCCATCAACTCGAGGTATTTAAGCTAGCAAATGATTTTCATTATATGCCAGATGACTGCCTAAAGTTTAAACACAATTTCCATATTCATTTTTATAAAAATATTTCATTATTGAACGATAGAACATTTGACTAGATCACTCCAAAAAAAAATCATGAAGCCAGGTACTCTGTAGTTTCTTCCATCAAGTTACAAATTCATTTTTGTCTCATCCCTGCTTTACAAATAGGGAATTTCACAATACCCATGATCAAACATACAAATACAATTTCAACACTTAGCACCAACAAACCAATCGATCAACAACGTAAAAACAAAAATCCCATCTGGATACAGAAAACCCGCATATGAAAAGTCCCAGTTGGGGGTGGGGGTAGGGGTTTACCTCACTGTGTTTAACCTTCTTTGAAACAGAATATTCTGAACCCAATTTTCCGATTTCAACGTCCATTGAACTCTTGATCAAGTAATTCAGACTTAATTTTGCCTAAATAATCAAGGGCACACTCAGTGTGTATGATTATTTGCAAAGATTTTAATTAATCGGTGAAAGGGGGAAAGGGGGAAATCGGTGACCTAAATCTCCAGAAAGATAACAAAATCAGTTGGAAAAGCCATTTCAACACAAATCACATCGCAAAGCCTTCAAAGCACCCTAAATTGCTAGCTAAAATGCCTCCATTTAACAAATAATTAGGGAGATTGAAACTCACTGGACTTGCCCGGATTACATGACTAAATGGAAAGGAGGGAAAAATTGCGACTACGACTTCACTGCCACACCATTGTCTGTCCCCGGTAGTCGTTCGTCGTCGTCCGTCGCCGGTCGGAGCTCGCCGTCATCTCGCCAGGGTGTGGGTAGGGGTGCACGATTTATCGCGGAGATGGGTTTGGATGTGAAAAAAATCGCTTTTGCAATCATTTTGTAAACAATTTTTTTTAAAACATCCAACTTTACACCCAGTCACCGCCCACATCAGCATGTGGGTGTTGTAAGTTCACCCACGGTGGGTGGTTGATCAAATTCGGGGGTCCGACTGTTTCAAACAAAAAGGGGAAACTGGGCATTTTTGGAGGGGTGGGTTTTGGCTTTTTTTTTTTTTTTTTGGGAGGGGGGAGGGGGTTCCAGTAAAGGAATTTAGGAATAAACCCAGCTTTCGCCTCTTTTTATATATATATATATATATATAAACAACTTTTTTTTAAATATAAACAACTTTCACGTTCTACGTTTCAAACACATGAATGCTCTATACTAACTTCTATGTTCACTTGATTCTGTGTCTCTACAGTGCCTAATGTTATTATGTATTTTTTTACATTTTTAAATTGATAAATAATTCTTTTATCCAAATTATTTCTCATAGTATTTTCTTATTGTTTTAATTTCTACAGTCTGTTATTATTCTCCTGCAACACACGGGTAAGAATTCTATTAATCATAAAAATAATATGAATCGGATTTACTTAAACGTGTAACATGATTATACACTTGAAATTTAACTTTAACTTGTAAGCATGATCATGAGCTTGAACTTGTACATATCGTACATGACACTCCAGATACAAAAGTAACATGTTAATCTGATTTAAGCATAACTGAACTTGACTTGCAGAGGTAAGATTCAACTAGTGCAATCCATGAAAAATTCTTCATACTCGTGATGTACTTGTAATGGCAACATCTTAAATATGACATATGTAAATACATGACTTCTAATATCATAACACTTCTTGTACTTGTCATAAACTTGTAATAACATCATCTTATACATGACATATATAACATCTCATATCAAAATATTATACTCATTTCACTTTATAAATTTGCATAAAAGTTCAGAATTCATAATTCAAGACACATAAAAAGATATAATTCTTCAAAGTTCAAACCACATAAAATAGCACGTCAGGAAGTGTAAACATCACTCACAATTATTATCTTAGTCGCCCTTTTCACCTACAATCAAAAGTATATTCATCATCAACAAAAATGGCATTCCGCCCCATTAGGTATCAAGACTTGGATTAATCAGGCTTTGAGACTTAATCCTATTTCAGCCTTTCCACTTGTTGGTTTAATGCGTATTTTAGTTCACTTCATGATTAAACTCTAGTTTCTCTTTCCTTTAGAATGAGTCCTCATGATACTTCAAAGAATATAATAATTTCTCGAATTCTAACCTCAATTAGAGTGACCTCAAAGTAATTCTTTTCTTTCCTCAATTTAATTTCCTTCTTTCTTATTCCTACTCCTCCTTGTATTTTATTTGGTATTTGTGTTAGTATACACACACACTTAGGTTGTGAAAATATTAAAAATAAGTGGTGAGAGGTCACGAGAGAGAGAGAGAGAGAGAGAGAGAGTGTGTGTGTGTGTGTTTGATCAAAAGAGGGAGAAGAGAGAATGGACAGGTGCACTCAAAATGAAAATTTTCCCCTCTATTTATAGGAGGTTGCCTCAATACCTTATTGCCAAGTGTTACTCTTAAATTGGTCATATTAATCCATCTTTGCCTATAGAATTTCATTTTCAAAACCATGTAATCAAAACCATGTGATTGTGCTTAATTAATTTGAAATCTCATTTGACGTCCATGTAACTAAATTGAATTCTCATTTTAGGTCCACAAATATGTATAATTCCATTTCGTAAGGTACTTTGTGAAATTTATTTGAGCTAAGAAATGACTTCTCTTTGTCATACTTTATACATTATTTTGAAAATTTCAATACCTATTTTCATTTGGACTTTATAAAGCTGAAATCTGATTGTTATAGGAAAAGTTATTAATGATCAAAGTAGGGAGTCTCTAACATAGTTTCCGGATTTCATCATTCACGGAAGCCATTTTCATAAATTATTTTGTGATGATCTATTAATCAAAATGACAATTGGTTAAATCCTTCTTAAAGTAAACTTCTAGGGCTCTAATGTCGGTGTAGTATTCATCTTTAAATTCTGATGAGGTCTCGTTGAAATTCAACCTAGAAAATCGCCACTTGACTCATCTTATACATTAGTGAGGTATCGAGCACTGCAGATCTTGAAGTGTCAAGACCTAATTTCCAGTTTATACTTTTCATTAAGAAAAACAGCCAACTATCAACACCACAAAAAATTAAGGTACAGAGACCTGAGCCATTTTACTAAGATTTCCGCTTTTATTATTTCTTTTTCTTCCATTTTCTTCATTCTATAATTAATACTCATTTATTGCAATATGCTATATCATGATTTGGGAGGGTCGTTTCAAATCAACTCTATTTCTTTAGTAAATAATCTCTCCTTTTATTTTGTTTTAATTTTAGATAAATAGATTTTCTATTTTCTTGGTTTCTATTGGATCTATTTTTACTAATATATCTATTTCCTTAATTATTTCCATGATTTTTGTCAAGCCTTATATTGATCTATCAAAAAATATTGCTCACACAAAAATTAGGAATCTATCTCTCTATCTATCTTCCTATTATTTATATATTAATATTAATTAAGATACTTAAGTCTTTGGCACCATCTTCCCGCATGTTTTTTGGTTGCAGCAAGGCTAATTTTATAATTTGACATATTCCTTCAAGGGTTAATTGGTATTTCTGGCTGCATAAGTAAGGGTAGTGTCGTAATTTGATAAATTCATTTAGGGGTTAATTGGGAAAGACTTGTCAGGCCTTCTTTTTCACGTCCAGATACCTGATTAGTTTGTCTTCTTCTTCCCCAATTTCTTCTTCATTTTTCCTTCCTAATCGCAAATTATTCTTATCATTTCCTTGCTGCAGAGTGGAAAATGTGTCATTTCCGGGATCTCTATCAATTATATTTTCATCAACCGTAGTCTTCTATATGCGTTAGGTTTCTTTCGAATTAAGGTAAATAGGCTGAATCTTTGGTAAAATTTGTGGATATTTATGGATTTGGAATGATTGATTGAAATTAATCTAAAATACCTTCCAATTAGTGTTTAATTACGGCAAGACACCTAAGATTTTGGTCGAGCTTTTTTTTTTTGGGTGTTCTCCTTATTCTCAAGAATGTTGTTTTTAAGGGTTTCTACATCTATAAATACCCATCGTGTAATTTGAGTAACGTGTACAGTAATTTTTATTGCGTCATATTCTAAGGTGATAATCAATCCTGGTTTTCGTTCATTCTCGACTTGTTTGTAATGGCCCCGGTTAAAGTTCTCTTAAAGAATGTTGATCTTCAGATGGACATTAAAGCTATGCTATTGGTTAGAGTGTTAAGAAAGTGGGTTATGCCGAGTAACAAAAATGCTAATAAGCTATATTCTGAGATGGTGCTAATAGATGAAGAGGTAAGCTTTTTGTCATAGTTAATTTCTGTTTCTTTATTTTTTATTTTTTTATTTTTTAGCTTTGGCAAGATTTTTGTGGAATGTGTCCTGCGTGTATGTTTTTATTATCGGTCTTTGTGATGTTTCTGTCAAAAGTAAACATATAAATTTTTTTCTATGTTTGATCATGTACTTTTTTTTATATGAAGTTTTTTATCTTTGATTTTTCTCAATAATTATGCATTAATTTATTAATAAAGTCTGTCCCTGTCAAGTGTGTTCCCTACCACACATAAAGAGTTCTATTAAGAATGAGTTATGGAATGAATTACTAAAGTGTTCATTATGGTCAAATGAATTATAGAATTAAGGTGAATACATATATATATATATAGCTCTTTTACAAAATTTGTAAAACCCAACACCACCCACCTCAACCAAGGACGGATGCACATAAGCGCCTGGGTATGCACCTGCATGCCCAGGCTTTGACCAAAATTTTTAAAAATTTTTTTTTTGTCTTATTAGTCAATTAGTCAATCTTCCAGTATGTTCTTAGTTCTCTGATTTCTTATCTCTCTCTCTCACTCTCTCACTCTCACTCTCTTTCTCTCTTTTGAAACATACGATTGAGACACCACCAAGTACCGACCAGTTGACTTGCAAAGCACCTTCCGATCGAGCCACTCTCTTTCCTGGTCGCAGCGTCTGATTGCCAATGAGGGGGCAGGTGGTGACCTACATTCTTTTTTCCTTTGTCGGCGTCTAAATATAATGATGGTTCGGTTCCGACTTTTGATTCCTTCTTTGTCTTATAATTCCCTTTTGTTTTCTTCAGTTGATACTTGGTAACTTGGCAATAAAATCATGGATTTCTTGCATAATTTGAATTGGGTTTGTTAATCTCTAGTTTTCCCAATTCCTAAATTGAAACCTCGATAGCCTAATTGTCTAATTGTGGCCGGTAATATTCACTTTGGGAAAAGATGATTAAATTTTAGTTTTTACGGCAGCACCAAGTTCATGGAGGTTATTGACTATTATCAAGCAAGGACATTTTACTTACAAAGCAACAATAATTAGACTTCTTTTAAGTTATTGCCATTATACAAATCTAATTATGAATTTAAGAAAAGGAAATAATTAGATTGGACACTAGAAGAGATTAAGTTGAAAATGAAGATGGTATAGGATTAGAAAATTTGGCATCTGCCAACAAGCAATAAATATTTTGGAGAAAAAGAGAGTAACAGTCTATGAGAGAGGTAGAGAGCTAAACTTCTTTTCTTTTCTTTTTTTTTTCTTGTTTCTACAATTGATAGTTTATATTTGGTAACTTGATTATTGATATCTGAATTAAATTGAACATGTATAGGTTCTGTCCCTTTTTTCCCAGTCCCCAGATTCACTGAGCATAAGTTAAAGTTGAAGAATGGATGAGTTTATGAAGTTCTTTTATTGGATACATTCTTGACTTGTTGCTATTTGGTAAGTATATGCATCTTTTACTCTTTTTTCCATTTATTGAAGTCAATCATTGATTAGTATAATATAATGTTTATCTTTGACATTGAAATTGTAAAAGGATTAGGACACCAATTTAATAAGGTAAGATGCATAGAACTAAAAATAATGTTCAATGACATGTACTTTTGGATGTGATTGTTTTGTTTGAGTTGGATATTCTAATCAATCTTAGTCAGATCGGAAGGCGTCGTGTAGGGAAAGATTTGATATCGTTGGTGTTGATATCAAATTCAGCCTTCGACTCAACAAACAAGATTTGTATTCATGGGAAATTTGTATTTGAATCGGCTTGTTCAATTAATGTGTAAAGACAAGGAATGTTTACAATAAATGGAAGTTAGTAAATGTGCCAAAGACAAGAAGAATGAGATTTTTGGGGTCTCTCCCCTTTCTCAGCTTCATTTGCTCTATTTATAGTGTAAACTTGCCATTTGCGTGGGAAAAATGATTGCATGTATTTAATATTGGACCCACAAAAATGACGCAAGGGTCAAATCAGCTGAAATTAACCCTTTACTTTTGACTAATGGCTGCCTAAGCTATGCATGGGATGGGTAACCACCGCTTCGCATTTAATGTTGGAGTCCAATCAGTCATAAGTGATAAGATTTCCCACGTGGGTTCTCCAGATGCTGTTTAGGTGGCAAATCTGCTAGGCCGCGGAGTTAGATTGAGGAGCTACGAGCTTGTTGGCGCAGTGGACAGACGTCTTGAACCCCTGTAATGCTAGAAGGGAGATTTGATCCTGAGATCGCTGAAACGGATTTCCATGTCTTTTGGTCGTTTGGTTGCTAGGTTGTTAAGTTGGGTGAGGCTCTCGGGGGCCTGTTTCCAAGACTCTACTACTTTTGACCTTGGTTGACCTTTGACCTTCGTTGATATTTATGACTTAGTGGCTACAATTGGAACTTGAAACAGATATGTTGAGGCATTTTAAGCACAAGTCTCCATCTCCCATTGAAGCAAATGTTGAAGAAAGTAATGTTGGGGATACAAGCTATGAAGGGACTCCAACTATAGAGGATGTACCTACTTTGAGGTTGAAAATGAACAAGA
>CAVNYN010250086.1:0-17035 GCA_963692815.1 Nyctanthes arbor-tristis
AACATTTACTAACATTTTCAAGGTAAGAGTATTTTCCAAACAGTTCTTAAACTCATTTAGAGATTGCCAGTCTAATAAGATGAAGTGCTTTGGAATAAAGAAGCAATTTTTAACCAACCGAACAATAGGCATGAACGTTACTAGTCAAACAGCACAAGGCACAAATTTTTCTTTCTTTTCTTTGGGTTGCATAAGATGTATCAATTGATACGAAGACAAGCAAGTAAAAATTAAAGCTAAGAACTCGTTTTACAGGAAGACCAATGAATTAGTGTCGAATTTAATGAGAAGTAACCTCTTTCTTCGCTGAGACTATCTTCTCGTCCATTTCAAAAAATCGGAGGAAACCACCAAGGACAGAGCCACCTGCGGTCAGTGGGGCACTTGCTTTATGGACTTTGGTCGTCGTTACTTTACTGATGACTTGAGCAGCAGCCGGTTCTACAGGAAAGTATAAAGTCAGAAACCACAACAAAATTCAAATTGACAGAAAATCCTGATGCATAAGACCATAGAGAGAATGAAAGACATCGACCTCCTAGGAGCCAGGAGAAAGAGAAAAACGATGAAGCTGGACAGAATCTTATACCCTTCCTAGAATCGTCAGAGACATAAATAGATCTGGAATCTACCTGCAATAAAGAACAGAAGAAGATGAATTACCTTGTAGAGATCAATGCAACACGACTGGTACGTGAATAATACGAGTTTCCCCTTTCTCCTTAAAACCCTAAAATCGTTCCCCTGGAATTAGGGTTTATGCAAAGTGAATTTTGCAATGTCCGAGCGAGATGAACCGGGATTACATTAAACCGGTCTACTGGCATGATGCCTGATGCAATTTGAAAAGTAACCATCCATAAGTGAAAAGAATGCCCAATCTTTACATTTTCTATGAGTTCGGCCTCCAACCTTTTGTTTCAATGCCGTAAGTCCTCCAACATTTCATAAATTCACTTATAAGGTCTTTTATGATATTTTTACTTTCAATGTATTTGACAACTATGTTGATTATAAATTGATTTATAAATTGTTAAGTGAGATCATTTTATTAGTTATTTTTTATAAAATGTAAAATATTGCAGCTTGATTGTTTATTTTTTAACTTTTTGAAAAAAGTTAAACTAATGAAGTAATACAGTATGGCAGATTATAAACCAAATAAATAATATGTATGGTAGCCAAACATTCGCTTTTTAAATAAAATTTAAAAATTCTAAAAAATAATAAAAATGAAAACATTTTTTGTCAAGCCCCCAAATTTGTTACATTATTTTTTCGTATTATCTACGTTTAACGGTAGAAAAAGTATTTGAGAAATAAATCTCGATTCAAAATTTAGAGCGAGACTTTACGAATACAAATCAAACACTATTATACATAATATCATATTACAATAACCATTCTAGCCACCCACAACGAAACCTCAGTTATACACAGAAATTTCTATCACATACATGTATATTCTCTATCCTTTGGACAATTCGGCCACAAAGCTTCTTAATTCCATACTTATATGGTTGCTAGATGGAAAGAGGGGTGAGTACAATGTACTCAGTGAGATCGGAAGAGCGTCGTTCAACTTTCGTTCAAAGAACTCTTTTTAAAGAAAATCATGAATTTCACAAAGCCTTTAGATGCACAAAAGAACTTTATCACTAGTTAAATTACTACTCGTGATGCGCACATAATTCAATGGTTCAAAACGACCAAGATCACGTAGTAAGGTCATACTACCACAAAGAGTACCACATAGCCAAAATGACTAAGAACACATAGCAGTGTCATATTAACACAAAGCAAAACAGGTACAGTATTAACTAGTTATTCAAATGTAATAAACCAATTATAATGACGATTCATAAAACTTCCGATCTCATATCTCATGAAACTTTATGAACAAAGGAAAGGGAATCAAAGTATCGATTACTCACATCTTGATTTTCAAATATTGCTTGAACAATTCTAATGTAGAAAAGTGTTTCTAAAACCTCGATATTCTTCAATCAAATCTATTTTTCAAGTTATGATCTTTTTCTATATGGAAATGACTCTTTTTTAAGTGTAAAACTATGTGTTTGATAGGTTTTTGGGGTTGATTTCCTTCTCACTGTAGATATGGACGAATTTTGCTATTTTTGGGGAGGCGAAGGGACGGGTAGGGATTGAAGAAACATTGAGGACCCCTTCAGCCTATATATAATAGTTAGGATTTAGTTGTCCTTTATAAAATTTTGAGTTCCGTCAATCACGTTGCGACAAGTGGCGCGATATCACACCGTATATTTTAGGAACTGTGTGGCGAAATGAGGTTCATTCATTTATTATTCGAAAGGTCCTTACACTTTGTATTGTCTTGTAATTTAGTCACCTTACTTTGATATATGTTGATCAAGAACCACAATCTTTCTTTTGCATCAATTGAGTAACGATTTTGTAATCTTTTAATACAATTTAGGCAATTATTCTATCGTCATCAAAATAACAGCCACATAGCTTAATTGATGGTTAAATTTTGCAGGATGTTACAATCTATCCCCTTAAATGAATTTCGTCCTCGAAATTCAGTAAACATTGAGACAATAATTATTATTTTTAAAGCATAGTACGCAACCGGATAATTGCTTCTGCTGCACACTCTGATTTCTTTTACCATGTGTAGTGCCAAAGTATCATATCTAATTCAAAGTCACAAAAATAGAGTTGACTAAATATTGAAGATCTAATTCACTTAAAATAATATTATTTATTTGCATTTTATTCAAAATAGGTTCAATAACAACCAACAAAGGTTAATTTTGGTACAAAATAGTCAAAAGAAATCTTTTTTATTGAAACAAGAATCAATTAAGTGGAAAAATAGAGTTTGAGGCTTAAATGATGTAAAATACAATATTTAGATCAATCGGGGACAAATTAGGAAGTTTGAGGACTTCTGGAGCAATTTTTCAAAAAAAAATAATCCTCCGCCGCCTTTAGTTCGGTACGGCCACCTTGCTGAGCCGAGGAGCCCACACCCACCCTTCTGGTCTGGGCAGATGGCGATGTGCGTCAGCACAGTTTCAATCGTGCGCAAGCACTGTGCAATTTTTCCCCCTCTAATTTTCTTGCTTTCATTGCAATTGGTAAACTTTTAAGAGCCAATTTTATACAATAGTATTACCAAGGTCATATTTAACTTATTATAAATTAGCATAAATAATCTCAACACCTGTAAATGCTCGGATCCGTCCAAATAAGAGCGATACATGTACGTGATGCCATAGGACCATGCTCTGATACTATATTGTCATTCCCCCAAATTCATTATCTTATTTTCTTGTATTAGTAGCGGAAGTATTTGAGAAATCAATCTCGATTACGTCCCTAACCTTTCAACATATTATCGATTACATCTCCCACCTTTAATTTTCCATTTTTATGTCCCCAGCCTTTAGTGAAATCCTCGTTTTCGTCCCTGGAGACGGAAAACGTCAATTTCGTCCGTTATTGATTAGGGTATTTTAGGTAAAACAAAAAATAAATATTTTAATTAAAAAAATTAAAACAAAAAAAAAGAAAAGAAAATGGTTTTTGCGGGAAGGGGAAGGGGCTCCCCTCCCCTTTTGCTGCCGGAATGGCTACCATTCCGACAGCAAAAGGCTTGCTGCTGAAATGGCCACCGGAACCGGCTGCCATTTCTGGCAGCTTGGGGGGAGCCCTATTTTTTTGAAATCCCACTATAGTAATGCCAATAAAAAGAGAAAATCGATAAAATGTTTTAATTTTTTAATTAAAATATTCATTTTTTGTTTTACCTAAAATACCTTCGTCAATAACGGACGAAATTGACGGTTTCCTTCTCCAGGGACGAAAACGGGGATTTCACTAAAGATTGGAGACGTAAAAACAGAAAATTAAGGATTAGGGATGTAATCGATAAAATGATGAAAGGTAAGGGATGTTAGATGTAATTAACCCATAATCTCAACACCTGTAAATGCTTGGATCGGTCCAAATAAGAGCGATACATGTACATGATGCCATAGGACCATACTCTGATACTATATTGTCATGCCCCAAATTCATTATCTTATTTTCTCGTATTGGTTGTGGAAGTATTTGATAAACTAATCTCGATTTGAAATTTGAAAGCAAGACTTTACAAATATAAGTCAAACACTATTATACATGAAATCATGTCAGTATAACTTTACAATAACTATTGCGGCCACCCACAACGAAACCTCAGTCATACACCGAAATCTCGATCACATACATGTATCTTCTCCATTCTTAGAACAATCCGGCCACAAAGCTTCTTAATTCGATACCTACAAGGTTGTTAGATAAAAGGAGGGGTGAGTACAACGTACTCAGTGAGTAACAAAATATTTTGATTCACCTTTCATTTAGGAGAGAAAACCATTGAATGCATAAAACCTTTAAATGCCCAAAAGAGCCATATCACTAGTTAAACTACTACCTGTGGTGCGCACATAATTCAAAGATTCAAAATGGCCAAAGATCATGCTGTAAGACTATAATACCACAAAGATTATCACATAGCCAAAATGACCAAGACCACAGAGTAAGGTCATATTCCACAAAGCAAATCAAAACAGGTAGAGCAATAACTAATGATTCAAATGCAATAAATCAATTATAATGATGACACATAAAAAATCCATGCATATATTATGAAACTTTATAAACAAAGGAAAGAGAATCAAAACACAGTAACATCAAAGATTTGTTTTCTCAAATATTCTTTTCAAAACTTTAATACTATTTAATTCTCTCTTCATTCTTTCACATGCCTAGCCATCTAAACACTAAATTTTTATTCACTCTTTTATATAAAAAGCCAATTTACATATTTATGGGAGAGAAGGCAGGTGGTGGTGTGTTTGAAAAAATGTTTTGATTCATTTGCCCATTTATAGGAGCTAGGAATTAATTGTATTTAAATAGGATATGAAATCCATGGATTTCAAAACTGACAAGTGTTCCTAAAACTTGGCAAAATGAGCAAACTCATTATTTACAAAAATGACAAGTGTTTTATACACTTGGCAAAAGTAGCAATCCCTTATTTACAAAAATGACAAATGTCTTATAAACTTGGCAAAACTAGCACTACTTGTTTGAAATCCATTAATTACAAAAATAGCACATTTCTTATTACTTGACAATTTTAACACTATATATATTAAAAAGGATGATTATTAATCTTAATACCCGGAAGTGCTCGGATCTATCCAAATAGGAGCTATACATATATGTAAGTCCGTGCGACCATGCTGTGATACTACCTTGTCACGCCCCTAAATTTATTATGTTATTTTCTCGTATTATCAGCGTTTAATGGTAATGAAAGCATTTGGGAAATAAATCTCGATTCAAAATTGAGGGCGAGACTTTCTAAATACAAGTCAAACACTATTACACATAATATTATGTTACAATAACCATTGTGGCTACCTACAATTAAGCCTCAGCTATACACCAAAATCTCAATCACATACATATATCTTCTCCATCCTTGGGATGACCCGGCCACAAAGTTTCTTAATTCGATACCTACAGGATTATTAGATGGAAAAATAGGTGAGTATAGCGTACTCAGTGAGTAAAAGAATGTTTTGATTCACCTTTCCTTTGAAGAACTCTTTTTAAAGAAAATCATGAATTTCATAAAGCCTTTAGATGCACAAAAGGGACATATCACTAGTTAAACTACTATCTGTGGTCCGCATAGCAAGGACATAATACCACAAAGAGTATTAGATAGTCAAAATGACCAAGACCACATAGTAAGGTCATATTACCACAAAACAAAGCAAAACGGGTAGAACATTAACTAGTTATTCAAATGCAATAAACCAATTATAATGATGATGCATCAAAAATCCATGCATATCTCACGAGACTTTATGAACAAAGGAAAAAATTCAAAGTACCGATTACTGACCTCTTGATTTCCAAATATTGCTTGAACAATTCGAATGCAGAAAAGTGTTTCCAAAACCTCGATATTCTTCAATCAAAGCTATTTTTCAAGTTAAGATCTTTTTATATATGAAAAGGACTATTTTTAAAACTATGTGTTTGATAGGTTTTGGGGTCGATTTCCTTCTCATTGTAGATGTGGACGAATTTTAGTATTTTTGGGGAGGTGAAGGGATAGGCAGGGATTGAAGAAACATTGAGGACCCCTTTAGCCTATATATAATAGTTAGGATTTAGTTGTTTTTTAAAAATTTTGAGTTTCTTCAATCATATTGTGACAAGTGGCGCGATGTAACGCTATATATTTTAGGAGTTGTGTGGCGAAACGAAGTTCATTCGTTTATTATTCGAGAAGTTCTTATACTTTGTATTGTGTTGTAATTTAGTCACGTTACTTTGATTTATGTTGATCAATGACCACAATCTTTCTTTTGCATCAATTGAATAACGATTTTACAGTCTTTTAATACAATTTAGGCAATTATTCTGTCATCGTCAAATAACAGGCACATAGCTTGATTGAAGGTTAAATTTTCGCTGGATGTTACATTTTTTGTAGACCATTGCACTGTAGGTTAGTAATCTAAGCTTATTCTTTCGGGCTTATTTTTTTCACTACAAAATCTATCAACAATTTTTTCACATTTATATATAATATATCTCTACTTTTTCACCATACATTTTAAACAAAAATCACTTTTCACCCCAAAAGCTAAAAAATAGCTACCGAGAACGAACCCGGCAAGCAAATTATTGGTTTTAAAACAATATATTGTATACTAATCGTTAATTAAATTTTAATTAAAAAAGTGATGAATATTTTGCATAGAGGGTAATGGGTGCAAATCATCCCTATTTTTTATTTTTTAACAACTTGGTCATCACTTTCTTATTTGTTTTGCAAATTTCAAATTTCATCTTTGTTGTCCATTTGTTCAATCCACTCCTACAACCTACTAATGAATCCCAATTATCAAGGAAACTCTATCCTCTGATGAGTCCCCCGACAATTCTACTGATGAATCCTCTGATCAGGATTGCCCTCCTCTCTTTATGGCAGCAAATTCTGGCCCTGGCCAGACATCAGCTTCTGGAGTTTCTGGTCAACAACAACCTGCCGGAACTCCTGAGCCTATGGTTGAGGAAATTGTTGATGAAAGTGATGAAAGTCCTAATCATAATGCAGAAGTATTTTCATCGGCTTATCCTTCTACGGCAAATGCCTCCACAAAATTCACTTTTGATGATATTCCTTATTCGCAATGGAAAAGCAGGTTTTATGAAATGCTCGCATGGGCTTATTCTGAGTTATTGAAGCCAAATATGTCGCACGCTACTATAATTCAGGCATGTGCCACCCGATTTACTGGTTTTCTTCGAGACTGGTATATTAATTTCAGTGAATATAGACAGAGGCAATTATTACAATTGTCTACGATTGATGCTTTCTTCGAAGTTTTACATTTTGAATTCTGTGGGAAAATAGATCATCTCTGAGATACAGCTTGTGAAGAGTTTTTTAGACTCACATGTTGTTCTTACAAGCCTAAGGATCTGGAAAGACATTTTCGTAATGCTGTTCAAAGGTACTATGTTATTGGCGGATTCGATGATGCTAATGTTAAGCAAGCTTATTTGAATTCTATTCCTGATACACTTGGCCAAGAAACTCTTCGAGTTCTTGAACTTCAGGGCCAAACCCTACAACAAACATCCCTTGGAGAACATTATGAAAACTCTGAAGAAACTTTGTATCCAAACAGAGTTTCTTAAGGAAGTCGATGCCACAAGCAGTAAATTAAGGAATGCTTGTACTAATCTAGCCTTACAAATCAAGTGCAAACATTCTATGAAGAATTGTGACTGTTCCATAAAGAAGAGGTTTCACAAGAAAAGGTTCAGACCAAAATTTCAGAGATCTGAGAAGCCTTTCTTCAAAAGAAAGGGACGCAAATTCTTTAGAAGAAAATATTCTACAAAGAAAGGGAACATATGCTTCATCTGTGGAAAAAAGGGTCACTTTGCAAAGAACTACGTGTGCTCTTCCGATCTCCTAGCAAAAAGAAGGATAAAATCCTTCAACAAATCTTTGTTGCCACAAAAATGGACCCGGTGGATCATGAAGATCTTGAATCTTTATTTTCTGAGCAAGATGAACAGTCTACAGAAACAATCTTTGCAATTGCCTATGATGAGATCGGAAGAGCGTCGTGCTGATGATACAGATAGCATCTCTGAGTGCTATGGCATCCAAGTTGTCAATCCCTCACTCCAATTATCTGTACCCATGGTTAAAGTGCAAATTTTCCCAGGGAAATATGAGAAGCCAATCTCATTAATAGGATTATTTGATACATGTGCGGCTAGCTCTATTCTCAATCCAGTAATTCTTCCTCCAGAAATGTGGAAGCCACATCAAGAAGTCTTTCAATCTGCCAGTGGTTCTTCCGATCTCTACTGAACTTATCAGTAAGCCAGTAAAGCTTCAGTTCTTTCCGGAATTAAGCCTTTACCACAAGTTTATTGGATCTTCCTCACCAGGGAAAGATATTGTCATTGGATTTGATCTTATTCAACAGTTATGGCAGAAACGAGTTATTCCTCTACCTGATGGTTTACGGTTCAAGTCCTATTATGTTCCCTAACTCTCATCAGGTATACATTTTTCTCTACTACCGTACCAAAATATTACTGAAATCCTTATTCAAGATTGTTGTGCAGAATCTCACACAGATTTTCTTACCTAATGCACAAACCCTTTATGGAAAAAACCAGACTTCTTCATTTCTCTCCTTTTTAAGAAAAATGAAGACATTAACCCTACAAAAGCCAGCCACAATGGAATGAATCCAGAACACCTTCAACTTGCTACCAAAGAACTTATCCAATTACAACAAGAAGGACTTATTGAACCAACAACTTCTCCATGGGCATGTCAAGCCTTTTATGTTAACAAGAGAAGTGAACAAGTCAGAGGAAAACTCAGATCAGTCATTGACTACAAACCTCTCAATGCCTTCATTGCTGATGAAAAATTTCCCCTTCCAGATAGAAAAACCATGTTTGCCAATCTATCCAAAGCTAAGATCTTTTCAATGTTTGATCTCAAAGTAGGATTTTGGCAACTAGGTATTGCTCCTGAAGAGCGATACAAGACAGC
The DNA here is from genome assembly GCA_963692815.1 of Nyctanthes arbor-tristis. Lineage (NCBI taxonomy): Eukaryota > Viridiplantae > Streptophyta > Magnoliopsida > Lamiales > Oleaceae > Nyctanthes > Nyctanthes arbor-tristis. The sequence goes on from CAVNYN010250086.1 coordinate 9,152, forward strand.
TTTCTGTATTCCAAACCACCATTACCAATGGACTGTTATGCATTTTGGTATGAAAACGACACCTTCATTATTTCAAAAGGCTATGACAAGGATATTTGATCCTCTTCTCTCCACTGCCTTGGTGTATATTGATGACATTCTCCTCTTTTCCAAGAATGAAATTTCTCATGAGCAGTTATTATCCCAATTTACCAATATTGTCAAGAAATATGGCATTATGCTTTCTCAGAAGAAAATGGTAATTGGGACAAATGAAATTGATTTCTTAGGGATGCACATAAAAGATGGACTGTTGGCCAAGAGCTTTTGAAATTCTCAGATGAGAGTTTTTCAAAAACATAAGTCCAACAATTTCTTGGAATTGTTAATTACATGGCAGAATTTGTGGATCATCTTGCCCCATTATCAGACCACTACAAGATTGATTTGAGTCAAGCATCTTGATAATTGGGATCTATTTTGCATTTTTTATTTTTATAATTATAGTTGGACAAAAATACCCTTTTAAAGTGAAAAAAAATAAATACAAATAAAATAAGTGATGATTTAAAAAAAATGAATGTGAAGAACAAAATTGCTAAAAGAAAAAAAAAAGGTATGGATAATTTGTACAATGATGTCCAATGGTAAATTACCCTTGCATAAACAACTGAAGTGCAGGTTTTTTGTGGTGAAAAGTTTTTTCACATAACATAAATACACGTATGGCCCTTCAAAAGAAAACACACACATAGAGCATAGATACAGAAAACCCTTCAAAAGAAAACACACACACGCAGAGCATAGATACAGAAAATGTAAGGCTATGATACCTCAAAGACGTGAAAAAATTAAAAGACGACTCAAAAAATAATATAAATACAGAATATATGACTTATATACGCATATTGACCATTTAAAGTTAGAAAAAAAACACTACTCTTGTTCTCATAATCTATATATATGTGTGTGAAAGAAAATTAATATGCAATATCTTTGTACTGCATTTTTCCCTCCAAAACTATGAAAAATGGGGACTTTATAGTCTTTTTATTTTATATTTGGTAATGAGTGCAATTACATTGACTTATTTTAATTCCCGAGTTATTTATTTTCTTCTTTTTTCTATTAATTAGGAATTATGATCCTTATCTATTCTCAATTTCAAATATTTTGATTAAATATTTTGCTAGATGTATCTTATCTTCTCAAATATTTTGTTGGATTAATCCATATATTCAAAGTTTTTTTATTTTTAATTTAAATTTTTTTAATATGTATGTCTTATCTAGAAAGTATTTCGTAATTTGTATTAGACTATTTACCTTTTAGCTGATACATTAATTTTTAATTATTTTTGCTTACTTTTAAATCGAGTCATTATTACATTATTTCTTTTGTATATAATAAATATAGTTTAATTAACGTTTCATAGTTTATAAAATTCACGTGACAGTATAACCAGATAGAAAAATAAATACGTATATTGATCATTTAAAGTTAGAAAAAAAGGCTACTCTTTTTCTCATAATCTATATATATATATATATTAAATCAAATTAATCTGCAGTACCTTTGTACCGCAATTTTCCTTTTAAAACTGTGAGGTGAGAATGAGGACTTTATAGTCTTATTTTATATTTAGTAATGGGAACAGTTACATTGACTTATTTTAATTCGTGAGTTATTTATTTTCCTCTCTTTTCTATTGATTAAGAATTATGATCCTTATCTATTCTCATCTTCAAATATTTTGATTAAATATTTTGCTGTATGTATCTTATCTTCTCAAATATTTTGTTGGATTAATCTATATATTCAAAGTTTTTTGATTTTTTTAATTTGAAAATTTTTAATATGTATGTCTTATCTAGAAAGTATTTCGTAATCTATATCTTTTATATATATATATATATTAAGTAGGATAGTAGTTATATGTAAGTTTTCCCGCCAAAACCACTATCCTATTTTTATATTTTTTTATTTTTTTATTTTATAATATTAACAATAATAATAATTATCCATTCTGTTCAGAAAAAAGTAACACTTATTCATTAGTTACATTTTGCTATTATTTTATAATAATATACAAAAATTTATATATTTTTTATTATATATAATATACTATTTATTATTCATTAATATTTGTTATACTATTCTACTAGTTTTTAGGATATCTTTAAAATTTTAATATTTTTTTAATATTTCGACAGTTGATAGACAAATTTCAAATATTATGTTGTTGAGATTTTTTCTTATTTCGATTAAGTGCCTACTCGTGATATTGAAGATATAATAATAAAGTAAAATTAAATCAATTTCAAAACCTTTATTTTAATTCAATACGATAAACTATATGTCATAAAATCTAGGGTCACATGTTTAGCACATTATCTAATTTATTAATTATTTTTCTCTGAGAACCTATATATTGTTGAGAATTTAAGTTGATGAGATATGATAGTAATAATATTTGATGATAACAATTTATAATAAAAATAAAAAAATTTAATTCTTTTTAATACGGAAATTGGTTAAAAATTAATTTTAGGGGTAACTGGTAAATCATATAGAATTTATCATTTGTTATAATTTTGGTTCTCTTGGGTCTTTTGTAATTAGAGACTTTGTAATAAGAGACTGTGTACTTTAAATTTTTTAGAGTACATTTAGTAAATAGTAATAAGGAAATGCGATTTGCAAGAATATATGATGGATAATGAATATGGAAAATAGTTCATTACGATAAATGAATATCATCTACACCCAATTAAATAAAGATGTGAGTATAGAGTAATTTTGAAATTGTATAAATTTCTTAGCCTCTTTGTCATGATTTCTTAGTTTCCAAACTCAATCTAAAATTAATTTTGTAAAACCTCCACATTCTCATTTTTATTACTTAATAGTATTATTCTATGAATGAAGATTTAATTCGCTCTGTGTTAAGTGAAAATATTGTACTTTTCAATTTGATTATATTGATGTATATTAGTAACATATGTGTATGAATAAGTAATCCACACTAAAATTACGTTATTTGGTTTTTCAAATTACTACACTTTTTTTACTAATTATTTTATTCCGTGCAACTCACCAGTATACAACTAGTATTTATTATACTAACTAAGTGGTGAGTTAATTTTTCCCTCATAAAACTGGCATTCTAAAGAAATCAGGAATCTGATGTCAAGATAATGTCGCTGATGTCTCATTTATTTTTCTATTTTATTTTTGTTCACCCTAATAATAATCAGATAATACTAATAAAACGATGGGTTAATTTTTTTAATTTTGCATAGTATTTTTAATAATCTATTTATCTACTCAGCTTAATCTTTTTTTTTTTTTCAAATTTTCAGAATTTTATTTACTATATCTTTTAATTTTGCATAGTAATTTTTAATCATCCCGCAATTGTTGAGGAGAAACTTTTAGTCTTTAGAGATGCTTTAGATTTTGATTAATCAGGTAAGTGTATCAATCAAATTTTTAATTATCTCTTTTCTAAATTCTTAATTATCTTTTTTCTCATATTTAGCTGGGTAAGTGCAACAATCAAATTCATAATTATCTATTTTCTTTTATATTTAAATAATTAAAACAACCTTCAGACTGTCTAATCGAGTAAGTATGTAAGCAGCTATATATATATATATTATACACATATATTTTCTAGTAATCGATCAATTAACATAGAATATCAATTTTGAAAGCAGTTGCATATATTTTTCTTTTAGTTAATTTTTAGTTTGAGTGACCTAATTGATGAATGTATATCACTTTTATTTTTTATCGTTTAATTAATTGTTTGTTTTAGAGATGTATATGTGTTTTTCGTGCAACGCGTGTGTAGATTAGCTAGTTCGTATTATCCTATTTATCTTTTATCTGATACATTAATTTTTAATTATTTTTCTATACTTTTAAATCGAGTCGTTATTACGTTACTTCTTTTGTATATAATAAATATAGTTTAATTAACGTTTCATAGTTTATAAAATTCCCGTCACAGTATAGCCATATAGAAAAATAAAATATTTAATTTCTTGAGACATAATAATGACAAAGGGTCGGGGTCAGGATTGGGTATGCTACACCTGTTAATATACCCATTAAAAGTTTTTTTTCCCATCCCACTTAAATCGGGGACGAGTTGGGGAAGCGCTGGTACATGTAATTCATATTACGCATTTATTAGCCAATTTAAATATACTTACATATTTTATTTTCATTTTTTGTTTAATGAATAATATTCTGAACACTATAATTACAATTGAAATTACTAAGCTTTCGTCTTATCATTTTTTTTACTTTTCAAACCATTAGAATATTTAGTAAATATTTTTATTTTTGTCAAAAAAGTTAAACATGGCAGATACGGGTAAGAATTATTGTAATCCTCCTCAACACATTGTTAAGTTGGGTCTATTTTTTCTTATTTCATCCCCGACAGAATTACCTATTTAATCAGGGACTCCCTGTTAATATGATCGGGTACCCATTGGTATCGAATTTGTCAGGTTTTTTTTGTAATTCCTACTAACGCCACTTAATAATATTCAGATCGATATCTCATCTATGCACATTTTTATGTGTTCTGCTTTAATTAAAATAGAATTGAATGTAAAATAGAAATCAAATATGTCTTTCCCTATGTCTTGCTGGTAATGACCATTTTACCCGTTTTTTAATCAGTTAATAATATTTATTTACTTTGTTATCGATACCATTTTTTTTTAAATTTTATGGGTTGATTTCACTTCGATTATTAGATTTGTTAACATTGATGCAATTCTTTTGGACTATCTACCGGTGACAACATTTCAATTATGGTAGGGAACATATAAGAAGAAATTGATGGCTTGAATTTTTACTAGTGGTGGAACTCTTTCCATTTCGCCTTCTTCATTTTTGTCCTTTTTTGACTAATTTTCTCCAATTTCTTGCATTAAATTCTAACTTCAACAGTGGACTAGAGCTTGTGAATTTCCGTCTAACATCAAAAATGAAATTGAAATTGAAAAGGCTTTGAATCGTCATGAGTTTTTGTAAGAAATTTATGAGATCGGAAGAGCGTCACCTAATAGGATGTGGCTACAAAATTGTATGAGTCGATAGGGGATTTCTCCCGTACTTATAGTTGTGAAATTGAATTTTGTGACGGAGTGGGTTTATGGCCAGCAACATTGAGGAAAAGAACAATTATTTTATTTTAATGGAGCTTATTTCTTTTATTCGAAGTAGGTCTTCTAATTGTATCTAATTAAATTTCAGATGCCAAAAAGAAAGTGGAGGTTGTGTGAATATGGTTAACGATATCGAGGTCATTGCCTTAAGAGTTAAGAAAATAGTGCGAGAATGAATAAACAAAATATATATAGCTACTTGTACATGTGAATGTATTTAGAAAATTATCTTCTTATACTCATTTTTCTTATTCTATCTATTTGGTTAATTTCTAAGTAAAATTTAGTGCGTAACACGACTTTCTAAAATTTAACCATTCAAAAAAAAATTCATATTATTTATTTTTCTAAATAATTTGATACATAATCCTCTCGTACAGCGCACATGTGAGAATTTAGTAAGATATAAGAAAAAGAATAATTCTACACTTACATAATCTTTACATACAATACACTTGACTTAATTTTATTTTCACACAAATCAGACCACATTCAAATCAACTACAATCACAAGATTAAGTCTTTATGGAATCTTTTACAAAATAAAGTAAATTCACCATCTCACTCTTTAGATTATTTTTTTTTCAATCACACAATACATAGGGTAAGATGAAAAATTCAACTTATTTTGTAAAAGATTTTGTACGAGCGTTCAGATTGGTAGTGCTAAAGTTGGTTGTTAGTGGAGTTATTAGTTAACAACTTAAAAAAAAACCTATATTGATGGTGTTAAAGTCGTTGTTAAAAGAATTATTTTAAAAAGTTGCTAATTTTAGTGTTAAAGTTAATAATAAACTTAACTTCTTATGTGACATTATTTCTTCTTTTTTATTTTAATTAAATTAAGATTGACTCACTCCTTGACTATTGAAATGATAATTAAATTTAACACTTTTAGTTAGAGTCACCAATATTGCATAACTTAATAGTTAAATTTAACTTACTTGTATCGTTTAACAATCACTAAAAGCTCTTTTTTTTTACTCATATAGATAGTTAATTTTAACATTATCAATATAGATGCTCACGAATTACTTAGAAATGGTGATTTTCCAATCACAAGAGGGACACGGCATGTGTAAAAATTTATGTAAAAATAGCTTGACTATAACATAATAAATATATATTGCATAGTCACGTGCAGGGCGAATGACCTGGATTTTGAAGTTAATTCTCACAAGAGGTGGTCGTCCTCTTGAGCAGTGTGTATGGACTAGTGAATTCCAATTTTTTTTTTTTCCTTTTTCCTTAAGAAAAGGAAAAATATATAGATCTTGCATTTATTAGTCAGATGTGAAGATTAAACTATGCAAGAGTAATATTGTCCTATTATTTATGTTCAATCAGATGGGTTGATATACGTTAATATATGTTGGGATATGTTGACTCAACTATTTCAATATCTCGTCTTTGTTTGACAGCACACCATTACTTAATAAACGTCAAACATGTCATAGCAAAATGTTAATACTCAATCGAACAAGAAAGCAATATTACATACATGGAATGGGAACATTTGAAAATTTTTAACCCTTAAAGAGTAAAAGCTCTTTATTTTTGCAATCTATAAAGAGAATTTATAATGAGTGGAAATGAGTGTTGGAGATTTAATTAAAGTTTGAAATGTATAGTGATTATTGAGTAGTTGTCAGATCAACAGTCAAATCATCGTACGTGAATTTATAAAAGAAAAAAATAAAGAGATTCAAACAACTCATAAATTAGTACATGGGATCTGCATTGTACACAGGCACATACATATGACATTTTCCTGTGCCATGGCCATTGGTAAAAATATGTTGAATTTTTATTATATTTGATTTTATTCTTTTTGATCTTCCGATCTCAGGTAATAACCAAAATTCTCTTCAAATAAAACAAATTTTAATCAAAAGAAAATCAGAAAAAAAAAAGAAAGTTGAAAAGGACAGGTGTAAGCGTATTTTCAGACAATAAGGAAAAATTTTACTATTGGTCCCCATCTATTGCATTCTTGTTACTTCTAAGTATTAACTTCTAAAACGGTGACTTAATATATCTCTATTAAATTGGTTTTTTAAAAAATGCCAATATCACCATCATTGATCACTAGAAGGCAAACACTATCCTTCCCATGATAAGTTTTTGTTTAGAAAAACACTGAATGATATTTTGTGTGTTGTGTTTATATAAGAAAAATATGTTAATTTATACTATAATATTTATAAGAAATACCAGAAATACAATACAAGTATTTGAAACAAATAAAATCTTAAAATACTATGCTAATTTGGAGCAAAACATTTTGATGCTTATTTCAGCTTACCATTTTGATACTTCATTATATTTAAGAGATAAACACTATACATAATTTTGGATTGTTTTGACAATATATGTGAGCTGTGGGTGATAGTGTAACAAAAGAAAATATTGGTGACTAGAATGCTCTTATTTAAAGATTGAGGACTTACGTGACATTGATACTAATGTTGAGAACCAATGGTGAAATTTATCCAGACCCATCTGCATATTTCTTTCGTTTGACGTCACACTCTAACCCTCACCCTCACTCATTGCGTTGCTCTCTTTTCAGTTCATAGAGGGAGGGGAGAAAGAAAAAGAACAAATAAGTAAAAAAGAAGAGAAAATAGCATAAGCAGATATGCTACTGCGCCCAAGATTGAGTCTTTTGAGCTTTTTTCATCTCTTATAGATAATAGATCGGAAGAGCACACGT
>CAVNYN010250091.1:0-16063 GCA_963692815.1 Nyctanthes arbor-tristis
GTTGAAAGATAAAAGGATGAGTTAATTTTCTTTATGCAAATAAAGTGTTTGATAAAATGCCTAGATGAAACCATTTATGCAATGAATGAAGGTGATGAAAAGTAGCTGTGTCTCAACAATAGCTTAAATTTAAGAACAATTTCGCATGTGCAATTAAAGTATGAGATTGTAAGCAAGTATGTGAAATTGTTAATTAAGGCATGACAATAGTATTTGCTTATGAGAGCTAAATCTTAGTTGCTTGAAAATAAGCTAAGATGTAATCATCACATGAATTTTTTTTAAGTCAAATGAATGATATGAGAACTTTGTGTCTCACTTATTAAATGATTATACTAGGATTCGTAGCACATTGATCTTGAAAGCAGTTAAAGGCCTTCCACTCGCTAAAAGTAAATATCTTAAAAGTTAAAGGCCTTCCACCCTTGAGTCCATTATATGTTGAAGGATGACGTATAGGTAATGTGCTATATTGTTAGCTTGTTGATGAATGATTAATTGTTAAATGTGAAAGTTATGAAATGATGCATGCATTGTTGGATATATGCCTATTCATGTCATGTCATGTCATTTCATCACGTAACATGCATGGTCTTGATTTCAAAGATGAATGTTTTGCTATGAAGGTTGAAGGTAGTTATAAAATTATGTATCCCAAAGTTTTGAAAAAGAAAAGGAGTGGATGTATCTCTATATCATGAAAGAATGTGAGTGGGAAATGGGGCGCGGGGGACCGGCGTACCTGACCTTGTCGCCTTGGGCGGCATTGAAAGAATGTTGCCACTTCGGTGTTGTTAAAAGTAATGTTACTGCTTCGGCGGTATTGAATGAAATGTTTACCTCTTCGGTGGTGCTACCGGTAGAATTGAATCTGGTTCCAAATAAGAATGGCCCACTGCATTTTGATTGGTTAGATGATACATCAAGTGAGCTCGCGATAAAAATGAAGTTTCTAGAATGGAAATTGAAAGTTTTCCAAGAAAAAGAACGATTCTTAAATGTTTAAGTACAACGGGATATGTAATTTTTGAAAGTTAATGCACTGCATATCATGAGCATATCTCGTGTGCATGGAGTTTATTTACTGGGCGTAAGCTCACCCCCTATTTTCCCTACCTTACAGGTAATAAGAGTTAGATGGCACAGGAGGTTCACTTGGTAGTGGACTCAGTTACAAGATAATACTATTTCTAGCTTGTCTAGCTATAGAAAGACTTGTTTTAAACTTTGAATTGAATTATTTTGTTATCTTATCTGTTATCCCACTTTTAGTGGAGTTTGATATACTCCACGTGTTTTTGAGAGGTTACTTGTTAATCATTTTAAACTTGAATTTCCTCTATGTTTAATTGTGAAAGAGTTGGGAATGGGTTAACAGAGGATCTGATAGTTGTTGGTCATTGTTTGTTGAATTTATGTTGTTGTTTGAGGTTCTCCTATAGGTGGGCTGTCTCATTTATAGGGGAGATTTTGCCGAAATTTTATAGAATTTTTCAAATGACCGAAAAATATCTATTATTCCGCATTTTTAAAGTTAAATGAGGGTTAACATTTCTAAGTTTAGTATTGCTATACTTGGGGTGTTACAATAACAAAGAGCAGAGACAAATATCTAGACTAAAATAGGAAGAATACTTGATGTAGAGTACAACTATTAATCAGATGTGATAAAAAATTGATGATTATACCATCTTAAATACGAAAAATAGACGAAGCCCTAATAAACATGGGCTTAGGTAATAATAAAGATTAAGTTAGGGCTATTGTCTATAATGAAATCAACGATGAAAGTTACCAAGTTTTACACGATTTCATCTCAATTAGGACTTCATGTCGGATAAGGTAAATTTAAATTAGGGATGAGGATTTACAAAGAAATAATATACACTTTACCTGAATTAAACTAGGGCTAAGGATTTATAAAGAAATAATATCAACTTATCTGAATTAGGATTGAAGATGACAATTATATAGATGCAATTTGGGGAGTTAAATCTCTATCAGCTAAGATTTCGGCTATAATATATATGACGGATGAAAGTTCCTAGCTTTGAAATGATTTTGCCTCATTTAGGACTTCCAAATTTGATAAGGCAATATTACCCAAAAAATTAGGGCAAAAGAATTGCTGCATAAATAGGTGAAATTTCAATTAAGGATGACGATTTATCCAGAAATTAAAGAAACTTACCTGAATCGGGATGGAATCAAATCTCTTGCATATCCGATCTCGGCTGTAACATTTATCAGTATTAGGCATCTTCTAAACTCGAAGGACTCTGCAAGACTGAGAGATCGATAGCTCGACGAAGGCAGTAGATATTAGCAGCAATATGAAATTTGGAAAGAACGGAGGGTAGATTACGGTGAGAGTGCAATCAAAGCTGCAAAGACGAAAAAGAGAAACGGGGAAGAAAGCTACAAAGGGGAAGTGTCATATTAAAAAAAGGGAAAATAACAAAAAAGGGAAAGAAAAGGAGATTAATAAAATTATAAATTTAAATGGAAGAAAGAGAAAATGGGAATGAATGGCCAATGTTAGAAGATGAAATCAATGGCCACTTGATTCTTCTGGATTTAGCAAATGAAATGGGCAGGAAAAAGAAGAGGAAACTATCTGACTTTAATGTGTGTACACACACAGAGATTAAAAAAATTATTCCAATTTATTGCAATATGTATGTTTTCGTATTTATTTTTCCAGCTCAAACATAATAAATAAAAAAATTATTCCACTTTTTGGCATTCTATATCTTTTGCTTATTTATTTTTTCCGCCGAACCATAATAAGAATAAAAATATATAATAATGACTTTTCAAAATAAAAAGATATATTCCAATCTTCCTGCTCAACTTCTATAATAATTAAAAAATATTTCAGTTTATGGCAATGTTTATATTTACGTAGTTATTTTTCTTATCTAAAATTTTTCCTATTTCCCCCCAACCAAAAAAAAAAATTCCATAAATAAAAAATAATAAGTTTATATTCACGTAGTTATTTTTGTTACCTAAGCATAACAATAATGACTTTTCAAAATAATATTAAAATTATTCATATTTTCCGTCCAACCTATACCAAAAAAATTATTCCATAAATACAAAATAAAAATAAAAATAATCAATAATAAAAATAAAAAATATATAACTATATAGTTTCCCGTACAATTTTCCCCTATAAATAGAAATATAAAATAAAATATAATATAATATAATTACACTTTTCCCGCTTAAACCCCCCCCCCCAAAAAAAAAAAAAACTTCAACTTGTGTGTATGTGTGTGTGTATATATATATATGTATATATAAAGATTAAAATAAAAATATGATATATAAATATATTATCAATTCATAAAAATAACCAACTACTGAATTTGTTTGTGTGCGTCAATGCCTATGTTTTATTATGGTATATGTTGAATAAATATAAAGATTAAAATAAAAATATGATATATAAATATATTATCAATTCATAAAAATAACCAACTACTGAATTTGTTTGTGTGCGTCAATGCCTATGTTTTATTATGGTATATGTTGAATAAATATAAAGATTAAAATAAAAATATGATATATAAATATATTATCAATTCATAAAAATAACCAACTACTGAATTTGTTTGTGTGCGTCAATGCCTATGTTTTATTATGGTATATGTTGAATAAATATAAAGATTAAAATAAAAATATGATATATAAATATATTATCAATTCATAAAAATAACCAACTACTGAATTTGTTTGTGTGCGTCAATGCCTATGTTTTATTATGGTATATGTTGAATAAATATAAAGATTAAAATAAAAATATGATATATAAATATATTATCAATTCATAAAAATAACCAACTACTGAATTTGTTTGTGTGCGTCAATGCCTATGTTTTATTATGGTATATGTTGAATAAATATAAAGATTAAAATAAAAATATGATATATAAATATATTATCAATTCATAAAAATAACCAACTACTGAATTTGTTTGTGTGCGTCAATGCCTATGTTTTATTATGGTATCTGTTGAATAAAGATTTGATTCTCTTCTCCTTCATTCTTTTATAATATCAAAAAAAAAAAAAAACCTTTGTTTGTGTGTAGTAACCGTTGGTGAGTAAAGAAGCCATTAATAAAGACGAATAAATATTAGATAAAGTAAAAAGGGAAAAAGAAATTCCCATTTAGGAGTAATTGAAGGAAAACTTTAAAGCAAAGAAAATCCTTTTTTTGTCTTCAATTGCTCTGTCGAAGATTCCAATTTCATTTTTGTGCACAGGAAAAATATGAATAAGGATAGATTTTCTATTTATAACTGATCCTCTCGAAGTTTTGAAATCAAGTGGGCAATTTGAGATTAAGATTTGTGTCTCGTCAATGGTGGAGATTAAGTTCCGATTAAATGCAAAATTCAAAAAGATAAGCAATTGCGGGATTTATGAATAATTCGCTCAGAATCATGGAGGGGATTATCTCCATAGCTGAATTTTCATGGGACTGAAAAGAAAATTTAAAACAAAATGAATATTATATAAGATAACTCAAAAATAAAATTATGAAGATATATGATAATTTGAAAATTTTAAAGTTAACTCGAGTAAAAAAAATTCTAAAAAAAAAAAATCTGATATAGAAAGCATTTACCGCACTGAATACTGCACTTGGAAACAAAAAGACCATATTATCTCTACTTTTAGGAAAAGGGGCGGGAAAACTACGTTCAAGTTATGTCGCATGCTCCTTTAATTTAATTAATTAATATAATAATCTATTGATTATATTATACGAATAAGTAAATACATAATATAAATAATAATTCTTGAAACAACCACACGCAGTTAAGTACTAATTAGTAATTATATCTTATTTAGATTAATATATATCCATAACAATAATAATAATGAGAAATTGTTGAAAATAAATTAGTCTAGTACAAAGAAATCGCCCAGCAACAAATATTATTTCAGAAGTCCGTATTTTCTTTATACGAAGTTTCATTGAAACTCACATTATCTATGTGCTAATTCATATCTTCTTCTACGAAGATGTATTTTAAATATTAATTAAAGAAAAACTTATCTAGTGCTCTTCTCCCCATCAATCATTCAAATAAAAACAATTTAATCAGCTCATCTACTTCTTAGAAAGTGCTCATATCTATATGCTAATTCGTTTTTTCTTCCATTGTGACTTTAATGATTAGTGAAAAACTTATCTAAGGCCAATTATATTGCCACCATAAAAAAGCAATTCAATCAACTCATCTCCATTTGAGAAAGTGCTCATAGCAATAATAAGTAATTGCTAAGGCCAATTATATTGCTACCATGGATTTTACTTTCTAAACTACACTTAAAAGATATTTTTAGTAAGTACACCACTATCTATTTAAACACACACACACATATATATACACACACCCATAAAATTAATTAATCATAATCAATATAAAAATTAGGTCATATTTGGCTTTTTTTATTATTTATTTATTTATTTATTTTTTTGGAAGAGGACGAAAATTAGGTCAAATTTGTTAAGGTACTATTTAAACAACATAATTTTGATCCTCTTACAATGTGCATAACTCGAAAAATATACAAATTTGATCTTAAATCAAAACTCTCCATGTAAACATTAATGCAACCTAATTTATAAAAGTGAATTAACAGAGTATGTCGTTGTATAGAGTTAAAAAAATATATCTCACAAATTAAATTTAATGGAATTGTAAAAATTCTACAACTTTCCAAATTTGATTTAATTAATTTATTTGATTTGATTTATAATATTAAAACTAACTAAATGATGCATATGGTTGCCAAAAAAAAAATCCAAATAAGTCAAGTAGATTGTTTGTTAAAAAAAAATTCAAAGTGGTCTGATAAAAATGATTTCACCATTTTTTTAATTTTAATATCTTTTGGCTTTGCTAAACAAGTTTATAGATTAATAAAACAATTACAAATCATACATTTGCCTGTTTCCCTTCAAATTTTATTTATTCTTTATATATTGATAAATGTCGCAATTTTGTTTTCTAACATAAGGAAACTAAAATATCAATATCTTTACTAGCATAAATTTTTTAATTTATGAGAAGAAAGTAATATTAAAATTAATGAAAAAAGTTAATGAAAATTTTTCTATGTGTTTTTGTATTTTGTAATTAGTTAAATGTATAATATTAATTAAGAACATGTGATTGAAATTAAAAATAATAAATAATGAAAGGTGCTTTTTTTGCTGCGTAAAAGATGCTAATTTTAAAAGGAAATTTTAATTTTTTATAGGACCGAATTGTTCAAAACTAAAAGTTGTGAAAATTTTAAACATATACTTGACTTATTTAAAAAAAAAAACAATATACTTGGCATATTTGAAAATTTGGAATACCGGCGGATATTAAAATAAAAATGGAATTGAAAAAGAAAAAATTAGAAGGAAATCAAACTATTTTTTTGAGAAGAAAAGAAATCAATTTAAGATAATTATGAATGTGGTGAAAGGAAAAAAAATGATTAAATTTAAATGTGGCTGTTGATGTAATCCTAGTTATGGATATTTACGTAAATAAAAAATATATATATTATATATTATATATTATTATATTACTGTATTATATTATTATATTACTGTATTATATTATTATATTATTATATTTTATACATATATATATAGACACATACATACGTACATACATATGCATACATAAAAGAAGAGTAGTTTCATTTTTACCGTTTCCCACCCATTTTCACTTGCTAAATTGGGTTAAGTGATATCGACCATTCAATTTATCTTACAATCTTAGCCATTCATTTTATTATAGGTTTTTTAATTTTTATTTTATTTTATATTATTTATAGATATATTCAATTTAGCTTATTATTATCACTATATTTTCTAATTTTTAATTCCAATCATCAAATCATATTTCTTTTTATCTAGAAATATCTCTAATTCGTTATCGAAGTTTTCGTTCCTTCCTTTAATAGAACTCATTCTATTTAAAAGGTTTGTCAAATCTCTCTCACTCTACATTTAAACTTTCCACTATTTATCTTGAATGGTTTTATTTTCTATTGATTTTCTTAATTTTTGGTTTCAATTTATCTCACATTGTCGGATTGGTTTTAGTATTCACCAAAGACCTGTGATCGAATTAGAAAGGCTGATATATATATATTATATACATAAAAGTAGAGTAGTTTCCTTTCTACTGTTTTGAGCCCATTTTCACTTGCTAAATCGGGTTAAATGATCTCAACCATTCAATTTATCTTACAATTTTGGCCATTCAGTTTATTATAGGGGTTTTTAATTTTTATTTTATTTTACATTATTTATAGATATATTTGATTTAGCTTATTATTATCACTATATTTTCTAATTTTTAATCCCAATCACCAAATTAGATTTTATTTTATCTAGAAATGTCTCTCTTTCTTTATCGAGATTATGTTCCTTCCCCTTATAAATCTCATTTTATCTAAGAAGTTTCCCAAATCTCTCCCACTCAACATTTAAACTTTCCACTCCTTATCTTGAGTAGTTTTATTTTCGATCGATTTTCCTAATTTTTAGTTTCAATTCATCTCACACCATCAGATTTGTTCAAGTATTCACTAAGGATCTATCATCGAATTAGAAAAACTAATGGTTCAAGGTCATCAGACCGATTTTAATTAAATAATTGAAAACAAAATTAATTTTTACCTAAAATAATGTGAATAAAAAACACTCAATTTTATAATTTTTTGATCATTACCGTTTAAAAAAGGTTGAAATTTTGTTCTTTTTTAAAGAGCCATTGAAAATATAACTTTGGGCATAGAAAGAGAATCTCACATTGGTTATTTAGTGAAAAGTATGTATATTAAGTTACTTCGAGAAGGGCTACTCATAATTGAGATTTAGCTTATGGACCTTGAGCTTCCAAAAAGTTCAAAATTTTAATAGATTAATAATGAAAAAAAGTTCATTGTGAACGGCTGAACCGTATTTGTGTTTATCTCGCATTGTCAGATTGCTTCTCGAATTAGTTCCAGTATTCACCAATTCTTGATTTTTCCAATCGAACTGGCCATGATGGTTCGGTTCTTTAAACATTGATTAAATTATGTTAACATATTAAAATATTTAGTCTATAGAATGTATATATTAAGAAAATTTAGATATTATTAATCCATACTGGAAAATTTAAAGAAAAAAATCAAACGAGGCAATAGATTACACGTGCATTTTGTAGAAAAAGTTGATGTTCACTCATAGACAATTTTATATAAATATTTCGAGAGTTATAAATTGAAAAGCCCTGAAAATTATGATCTATGTTTAACATGACCAGACAACAATTCTGCTATAAATGCTGTAATACATGTATTATCCTTCATCATTTATTCAAGTTATGCTAATCGGATGTAACATATTTCTCCGTGTGTTATACACTGGAAGCCTAATACAAACTCCAAAAATTCACCCGTGTAGTGTAAGACAAACTCCAAAAATTTTCTTTCATATTTTCCTTATGTTGTTTTGTGTTGACCAATTTTTTATGTTTATTAATAAAAGATATCGTATTACCGGTAGCACCTATATTGTTTTACTTTATACATACATAAATAATTAAATATTATAGTTTAAGGGTTATTGAAAATGTAACTTTAGGTAATTATTTCACATTGGTTATTTAGTGAAAAGAACTAAGGATCTCTGCCTATTTTAAGCTACTAGGAGAAGGGTTATGCATAATGCGGCCTTAGCTTATGAGTCTCCAAAAAGTTTAAAATTTTAATGGATCATTATTTAAAAAAGTTTATTGCAAACCAGTAAACCATATCTATGTTTATTTCATATAGCCGGATTATTTTCTAAATTGGTTCCAGTATTCGCAAATATTTAGAAAACCGAACCGGTCATCATATCGGAAAAATTAACTGTTCAAAAGGTCGAACCGAGTTGAACCGATTTTAATTAAAAACTTAAAAAATAAATGCTAAATTTTATAAAATTTTCAAATATTTGGCAAAAGTCAATAAGCATGAATTAAGTGACTTTTTGGTATTATAATTGAATTCCCACATTAATTTGTCATTAAAAAGGTTCAAATGTTACTCATTTTTCAGGTGCTATTGAAAATGTAATTTTGGGCATAGAAAGTGAATCCCATATTGGTTATTTAGTGAAAAGAATTGAAGATGGATGTCTATATTAAGCTATTTGGAAAATTGTTATGCATAATAGGGCATTAACTTATAGGCCTTGATCTTCCAAAAGTTTAAAATTTTAATAGATCATTATTGAAAAAAATTATTGTGAACATGTGAACCGTATCCGTGTTTATCTCACATCATCGGATTGCTTTCTGGATTTGTTCGAGTATTCACTAATGTTAGAAAAACAGATCGGTCATCGAATCGGAAAAGGTAGCATTTCAAGGTTCAAATGGTTAAATCAGGTCGAACCGGTTTTACTTAAAAACTTTAAAAATAAATGCTAAATTTTATCCAAAACTTCACAATAAAAGTGCAATTAAGTGACTTTTGGGCATTATAATTGAATTCCTACATAGATTTGTCATTAAAAAAGGTTGAAATTTATTCTATTTTTAAGAGTCATTGAAAATGTGACTTTAAGCTAAGTAAGGGAATCATACATTAGTTATTTAGTGAAAAGAATTGAAGATGTATGCCTATATTAAGTTACTTGGAGAAAGATTATGCAGAATATGGCCTTAGCTTATGGGCTTTAAACTTCTAAAAAGTTCAAAATTTTAATTGATCATTATTGGAAAAAAAAAGTTTATTGTCAACTAGTGACTTGCATCGTGTTTATTTCACATCGTCAGATTGCTTTCCGATTTGGTTCCAGTATTCACCAATGTTAAAAAAAAAGGGACCAGTCATCAAACCAGAAAAGCTAACGGTTCAAGGATCAAAAGAACGAATTGGGTCGAACTGATTTGAACTGGTTTTAATTAAAAATTTAAAAAAATAAATACTAAAATTTATAAAATTGTCCAATAATTATCAAAACTCCATAATAAAAGTGCAATTAATGATTTCCACATGAATTTGTCATTAAAAAATGTTGAGATTTTATTCCTTTTTAAGAACCATTGAAAATGTGACTTTAGGCATAGAAAGATAATCCCACATTAGTTATTTAGTGAAAAGAATTGAGAATATATATCAATATTGAGAATGTATGCCAATATTAAGTTACTCAAAGAAGGGTTGTGCATAATAGAGTCTTAACTTATGAGCTTTAAACTTTCAAAAAGTTCAAAATTTAGACAGATCATTATTGAAAAAAAAAAGTTTATTGTGAACCGATGAATCATATCCATATTTATCTTGCAATGTCGGATTGTTTTCCAGATTAGTTTCAGTATTCGCCAATTCTTGATTTTTCCAATAGTATTGGTCATCTCACAATGCCGGATTGCTTTCCAAACTGGTTCCAGCATTCGCCAGTTCCTAATTTTTCCAATTGAATTGGTCATCACAGTTTAGTTTTTTAAACACTAATTATATTATGTTAACATATTAATATATTTAGCATGT
This sequence comes from Nyctanthes arbor-tristis, assembly GCA_963692815.1. Lineage (NCBI taxonomy): Eukaryota > Viridiplantae > Streptophyta > Magnoliopsida > Lamiales > Oleaceae > Nyctanthes > Nyctanthes arbor-tristis. Next base: position 10,558 of record CAVNYN010250091.1, read on the forward strand.
AAAAGGTGTATATTAAAAAAAATTAGATACCATTAATACATATTAGAAAAGGCTAAAAAGAAAATACAGGGCAATAGATCACATGTGCATTTTGTAGAAAAAGTTGGTGTTCACTCATAGATAATTTCATATAGATATTTCGAGAGTTATAAATTGAAAAGGTCTGAAAGTTACGATTAGTGTTAAAGATGACCAAACAACAAGTTCTACTATAAATGTTGTAATATATGTATTATCCTTCATCATTTATTCTAGATATGTTTATTGGATGTAAGATACTTTCCCGTACGTTGTACACTGATAGCCTATTACAAACTCAAAAATTCACCCATGTAGCCTAATACAGACTCTAAAAATTTTCTTTAATATTTTCCTTAGATTTTTTTGTGTAAACCATTTTTTATATTTATTAATGAAAGATATCATATTACGGGTATCACCTATATTATTTTTCTTTACTCACATATAAACGATCAAATATTATAACTTACTTATTTTTTATACAATCATATTTAATCCTCTTGAATTGCTTATATTATCTGGCACTATCATACCGTGTAAAGCAACGGTAAAATAATTGGTTATTTAAAATGTGGTGTAGTGATGAGTTATTGTAGCGTAATATAATTGTCAATCACTAATAATAAGTAATATATAAAATGGTGGATGAAGGGGGTTCTGTTCAAACGCCAAACATCTGGCAATGTTAGGCTGCTAGATGTCCTTTTATGGCGTGTGTATTGTCTAATGTAGGCATGTAAGCAAGCAGCAAAAGACGGGCTTTTCAATAAAATTATAGATGAGCGAGAATCTTTTGACTTCTCTTTTCACCATTACATATTTTTTAAATTTCTCACCTTAGCTTATTAATAAATTAATTAATTAAAAAAGATATATATCCAAAAATAGTAAAGGAATTTCGGGCTGGAACAATAAAAAATAAAACAATTAGCTAGTTTTTAACACAACAGAATCTATAATACGTTGTCCATAACCAATGCAAATCGACTAAGCAAATCAATGTAAGTTTATATAATAATAATAATAATAATAATAATAATAATAATAATAATAATAATAATAATCAATGCAAAGGAGCAAATTATGTTTTCAAAACGTGGAAAGTGAATGGGAAAAAAAAAGAAAAATAAAAAAAGAAAAAAAGATGAATATAAAAAATGAAATTAGATTATAGGCGGTGCGAATTTTTTATGTATCAAGAGGACATGCCGAAAATATAATTATAAATAAAAATGGGAGAGAATGATGCTTTTAGAAATGCCATTGGGTGAAATTAAAGAAATCCTTTTTCTTTTTTTTTTTTTTTTTTTTTTTTTGAGAAAAGAAAGTTTATTCTTTCATGGCATTATGAAATAATACATCAGAGATCAACGCAAGCGGAACTCCTATCTATTCTAATGAGCTTGTGCCTTGGTTAGGTGATGGATAGCTTGATTCGCAGACCTACAAACTCAAGAAAAAGAAACATTATCAATTTCATTACATAAAATATGGCAATCTTCTCCTACTAATCCAAAATGTGATAAATCACCATGAGGGTTTTGGAGCGATTTGTAAACTAGTTGGGAATCCATCTCCACGATAACATGATGTATAGCCAACTCTTAGATCCAAGTAAGTGCTTCCCGGATACCCAAAGCTTCTGCTACTTTAGATTAATGCTCTTCCGATCTAGAAGAATCACTTTACCATGTATAAAAGGAGCTGTCTCATTCCGAAAAATCAAACCAAGACCCACCTGATTTCGGTTCGGAAATAAAGCCGCATCCACATTCATTTTAAGGCAACCCCAACCTGGTATTTTCCGAATTTGTTGGGCTAGTTCAGCAGCCTCCGGAGCACCGAGAGCTGTAACCTGTTGAGCCTCCATCCATTGTTGCATTTGGAGTTTTGCAGATAAAACAACCCTACCTTCTAAAGATGATTTGGCATTCCACACTACATCGTTGCGGTTGTTCCAAAGAGACCAACAAATCGTAGCGGCGAGTACGCGGTCGTCTCGGTTAACTTTATCCGGCAAAGAAAAGAAATTTACCTTGAAATTTTCAAGATCGGAAGAGCATTGGGCATGAAAGAGATGTCGGGTGCAGACCAAACCTTCCTTGCAAAAACACACAAGAAGAGGCAGTGCATAATCGATTCCTCAGCCTCTGCGCAAACTAGACAAACAGCATCAATTGGAACATACTTTGCATGCAAGAGATCGAGTGTTGGAAGGACTCCCTTAGCAGCTCGCCAAATCAGATTTTTCACCTCTGGGGAGACTTTCAACCGCCAAATGATCTTCCAAAAAAGGTCCTCGAGGGGGAGAAGATGGTTTCCTTGATTAAATTGGGTACGGTATGCACTTCATACCGAATACCAGCCCGACGCATCAAAAAGCCAGAATAAACGGTCTTTCACACGCCTAGATGTCAAAGGGATTTGTAAAATAAGGTTCAGATCCGGCTCATTGAAAAGATCGCGGATAATATCCATATCCCAATACATCGAACTTTCGCCCATAAGTTCATTAACCATCACTACATTGTCGCTCGGTAGATTTTCTGACCACACATAGCCATTCTCCTTACTTGGTAACCAACAATCATCCCAGACGCAAACGTTTTCCCTGATGCCAATACAAAAACGACAGCCTCTTTTGAGCAGATTTTGTGTGGCAAAAATGCTTCGCCATGTGTAGCTTGGATTACTTAGCCTCTAAAAAAAATGTGCGTGAGAAGTAACACACCTTCAATGTACGAGTAATCAGTGAGTTATGCTCAGTAATAATTCTCCAAAAAAGTTTCCCTAGAAGGGCAATATTCATGTCATGTAATTTCTTGAAACTCAATCCTCCCCTAGACTTTGGTAAACAAAGCCAGTCCCGACTGATCCAGGAATTACCCTTCGAAGTGCCTTTGCGTTTGCCCCACCAAAACGAATTCATCAGACGTTCCACTTCTTCACAAAGGCCTACTAGAAGCAGAAAAGTGCTCATAACACAATTTGGAACAGCTTGTTCCATTTTCTTGAGAAGTACCTCTTTTCCGGCCTTTGATAGTAGCTTCTCTTTCCACCCTTGCAGTTTTTGCCAAATTCTGTTCTTTACAAAAGCAAACACCTCCTTCTTACGACCAATCAGGGATGGGAGCCCAAGGTAGCGCTCATGACTATTAGGTGCCAAAATACCCAGGTGGTTACATAATGCTTGCCTCATATTTTGACCCACATTGGAACTAAAGAACATAGAAGACTTCTAGAAGTTTATGGCTTGTCCTGACTTAGATTCATAGGCCTCCAAAGTCTCTTCCGATCTTCAAAGTCTTTTTAATAATCTCACATTGCTCAACATTGGCCTTGAAGAAAAAAAGACTGTCATCTATAAAAAAGAGGTGTGATATCATTGGAGCTCCGTGTGCCAATCTTACAACCTTGGATTTCTCTCGAGTTCACTTTGTAGTTCAAGGCACTAGAAAGTCTGTCAGCACAAAGTATGAAAAGGTAAGGAGAAAGAGGACACCCTTGCCTTAGTCCCCTCTTGGGGATGATGGGTCCGATCTCCTCCCCATTAAGTGTAACATGAAACCTGACAGTTGAGATACAAAGGGTGATGAGATTAACCCACTGAGAAGAAAACCCCATTTGAAGCAACACTTCTCTCAAGAATTCCCATTCGAATCTGTCATAGGCCTTACTAATGTCCACTTCAAAGATACATAACCGTCCTTCCCTTGTTTTTTCTGCTTCAGAAAATGCTTCCTCTCAAAGGCAAGTAGAACGTTGTCAGTGATCAAATGACCTGGAATGAATGCACACTAAGAATCAGAAACAATACTAGGGAGAATATACTTCAAATGGTTTGCAAGCATTTTTACAATTATTTTATAAAGGACGTTATAGAGCGAAATAGGCCTCAGATTATTCATACTCTCCAGACTAGGAGTCTTAGGAATTAACACTATAGCCGTATCATTGAGGCCATTTGGAAAGCTACAATTATTAATTGCATTCAAACAAAAATATGTGATATCACTACCAAGGATTTCCCAAAGGCTTTGATAGAAGGCTGGATTAAATCCCTCCGGTCAGGGAGACTTAGCGGGAGCCATTGCAGATAAAGCTTCACGAACCTTCTCATCTGTGCATGGAGCATTCAGAGATGTATTATGCTGATCAGTGACCCGTCTTCCAATCTGATTCAGAATTGTATTGCTGGTCGAAGGACTTCTTAAAAAAGTAAAAATCTGTCTGAAGTAAGCAGAGATAAAATCAAACAGCCCCGAGTTCCTGGTGCGCCATAATCCATTTGAATCTCGCAATTGGTCAATTCGGTTTCTTCTTCTACGAGCCGTTGCCGAACTATGAAAGAAACGGGTATTCAAATCTCCCTCCTTCAACCAATGTTGTTTAGCCCTTTGTTTCCAGAACACTTCCTGTTGATAGAGGATATTGTAATAATTTTCGCAAGCTCGTTCAAAAATTGCAGTGGCAGCAGTACTCCTTTAATATTGGAATCGGCTCATGATAGCTTTGCAAGAGTTGAGGCGCTGCTGAAATCTTCCTTTCACTTTACCGCCCCGAAACATCAAATCCTTGCCAACATTATGAAGCCGAGGCAACAGGGGAGCTGAAGAATTCTTCTCCGAGCTTTCACGAACTACAATATGACAATTCCCTTCTGACAGCCAACAGTACTCGAACCGGAAACGTCTACAATATGGCTCAGGAGTAGAGGGCTGGGGTTGAAGTAACATCGGAGAATGGTCTGAAGAAAAAACTCCCAAATTAAGAACCTGTGCATTAGAGAAGAGATGAAGCCATTCAAAGTTTGCAACAGCTTGGTCTAGTTTTTCCTCAAGCGCATCTGCCTCCCTTCTTCTTCGAAACCAAGTGAATTGGTATCCTAATAGGCAAATATCGATCAGAGTGCAGTCCTTCAATGCTGAGTAGAAGCTGGAAATAAGCCAAGCTGGCTGATTGTTAACCCCCAGTTTTTCATCTTGGCAAGTGATGACATTGAAATCCCCTATACAGCACCAGGGGAGAGACTAGATAGATAAAAAAAAAGGCGGAGTAAGTCCCAACCTTCATGTCTTAGGGATCGTTCAGGCTTGCCATAAAATCCAGTTAACCTCCACTTAGGCTGTCGATCAAGCGCTACTTCGACATCAATGTGATTGTTAGAAAAACTGAGAAGAGAATAGGGATGGCAACGGGGCGGGTCGGGTCGGGTTCGGACTTCCCCGTCCCCGCCCCGAATTTTTTTACCCCACCCCGACCCCGCCCCGATCCCCGAGTGAGTCGGGGCGGGTCTGGGCGGGGCGGGTCGGGGATAGGAAAATCCCCGACATTTGCCACGATTTTTTTTTTTTTTTTTGTAAAATCCCTATATTGTTTTTTTTGTTGGCACTAATTCACAAGTCAGAGGCAGCGCAGTTGGTTAAAGGTTGGGGTAAGTTCGACTAATGGTTGAGAGTTCGATTCAACCTCAACACCAATTTTT
>CAVNYN010250092.1:0-10181 GCA_963692815.1 Nyctanthes arbor-tristis
GTGCAGGAAATACTTGGTACTCATGTTGACCAGAAAGGTTCCATTGTTGTTCCTGAGAAATTGAGATTTGATTTTTCTCACGGTAAGCCTATGCGCTGTTTATTTAAATAGATTTCAGAAACACATCTTGATGCTCTTAAACTTTAACAGGTAAGCCTGTAAAGCCTGAAGAGCTGAGGAAAATTGAGTCAATCGTGAATGAACAAATTAAGGCTGAATTAGATGTATTCTCAAAGGAAGCTACGCTGGCTGATGCAAAGCGCGTCAATGGTCTAAGAGCTGTTTTTGGAGAGGTTATCTTTTATTGGTAGTTTAGATGCGGAGTGTTCTCCGTAATTGTGTGACTTGTGAGTGATTTTCACCGTGGTTTCTTTATAATGATGTAGGTATATCCTGATCCTGTTAGAGTTGTCTCAATTGGTCAAAAAGTGGAGGATCTCCTTGCGAATCCCGAAAATGAAGAATGGTTATCTATCTCAGCAGAGCTCTGTGGGGGTATGTGTCAATTTGTCGCCACGTAAATCTTGTTGCTTTATGTTAGTGTATTGCTTACATATTGGATTTAGTAAAGGCATATATGCACTTGTGCAGGGACCCATATATCAAATACACGAGAAGCTAAGGCGTTTGCCCTCTTGTCTGAGGAAGGAATTGCTAAAGGAATCCGTAGAGTTACTGCAGTTACCATGGATTATGCTTCTAAAGCGATGGAATTGGCATCCTTGCTCGAGCAAGAAGTGCATGAAGCATCCAGTGCTGACGGAAGCATTCTGGAGCAGGTTAGATATGTCAATTATTTTTGGCGATAACGTTTTATTATGGCACGTAGTTATAACTTCTGATGTTTTATTACAGTTTTGGCTTAATAAATATCTCTCATCTCCATATCCAGTATATAGTTACTTTTTTCTCGACATTGGATGTATCCACTTCCTCATCTATATGATTATAGCTGTCATCTTCTGTTCTCAAGTTCAAAATAACACACTTACTGTTTCGAGTGGCAGTGAAAAGAATCCAGTTTTATGTAATTATATTGCTTTCTGGTTCAGGTACTCAATATGTAAATGAAACCCAGTGTTTTTGTCATGTAGAATACATTTTATTTGGAGTTTATAAACATTTTCCGTTCTGCAATTATACCCTGAATATGGAAACTCCTTAACCACCTCCATCAGTGTGTCTTTGAAATTGCGATAGTTTGTTCCATTATTACTCTCTCTCTCTTTTTTTTTTTCTTTTTGGGTAAAAATTTTTCTTTTTTTTCTCTTTCATTTTAATTTTGTTTGATGATGTAAGCCAAGCTTTCTTTCCCTGATTCTAGAAAGTAGCTTCTCTAAATAGCCGAGTGGAAGGAGCATCTATTCCATCTGCTAAGAAGGCTGATCTCAAGGTGAAACTCTCTGTGCTTCAGGTACGTACTATATGCTGCCATAATTTTGTGCTAGAGACCTATGCTGCTCCTAGGTGGCACAAGGATGATATGCTGTGTAGTCATTGATGAAATGTCTAATGCTGAACTCGATAAAACCAATTCTTGTGTGACCAAAAAATGCTCAAAATTATTTCAACGAGGGAGACACAAAGAAAACAGTCTTGTTACAAAATTTTCATAATCTAGTATTGGTGTTACATATTGCTCAGGATCATACGTAAATCGTGCATATTTACCCCATGTCAAGTTGGCACGTGAATGACACTATTAACCGAGGATATAAAATGGGTAATTAGAAAGCATTAGAAAATAAAAAAGGTAAAAGGATCTTCTTGTCTTCACAGAATCAAGTGATAAAGGCCAAAAAGAAGATTGCGGAAGAGAATATACAGAAAGCAGTTATGATTGCCACTGAAAAGGCTGAAGTTGCATCCTCAAATGGAAAGGCATATTGCATTGCACATGTCAATGTTGGTGCAGATACTGCTGCAATCCGTGAGGCAGTAGTTCAAGTCATGGAGAAAAAGGTTATTATCTCTGTTCATTAAACTTCTTACCTACTTGTGTTTAGATTTTAGATTTTCTTCAAAATATCTAGTGTCCTGTCCTTCCTGATTGCTCTGGCAAACAGGGAATGGCAATTATGGTATTCAGCAAAGATGAAAATGTGAAGAAGGCTCTGGTATGTGCTGGGGTGCCAGAGCAAGGTGGCAAGTACAAGCAGTTAAATGTTAAAGACTGGTTGAAGGAAGCTTTGGACCCCATAAAAGGAAAAGGCGGTGGTGGAAAAGGTGGTCTGGCTCAGGGCCAGGTAACAATATTGTTTTAGTCAGTATTCGTAGTGTCTGTAAGCACCTGTTTCTGTGTAAAGCAAGTACATAAATTTTCTTCCCCTACTGGATTGTGGGTTGGTGGTTGGGTGACATTATCTAGGAGTGCGTTGTGTAATTTGCAAATTGGGTTTCTTACTGTCTCTATGATTGTGTCGGCACTTGCAGGGAAGTGACATATCTCATATCCAGACTGCAATGGATGTAGCAGAATCTTTTGCAGCAATGAAATTGACTTGATATTGGCGAGCTGTCACTGCACACTACTTTACACCATTGATTTATAGGTGATTTACAAACGATTATGATCATGTACAAGTTCAAATGATAGTCATGATCATGTGGTGTTGCCACTTGCTCGTTTCCCTTTGGTCACAGGAAAAGTGACTATTTTTGTTTAGAACTAGAAATAGATTTTTGGTAAGTTAGTGGTTAAAATTTGTAGTTAATAACAAAAGTTATGATAAAAGGAGGTTTGCTATGGATCGGGTTCAATTAAACCATCTTATTATCCTTGAAATGGCTTTGAACCCTTTTGAATTGTGTAAGAGTAATAAGGTAATTTGAACCCCTTGTCATAGTTTCTGTTTCGCTGTATCCTACTAATGGTATGATTTTAAAATGTGTAGTCCAAGTGGGTCCTGATAAATAAATATTTAGATGTGATTTGTTTGTTTTAAAATAGGATTTTTGTCACCGCACGACCTATTTGTTTCCTATTTTCCGAGTGCCATAGTCAATGTTAAGGTTGGCAATGGATCGTGTTCGAGGCAGATCAACACTGAACGGCTCTACCCTGTGAAAAAATAACTTATCCATGACTTGCTTCATGGTCTGCGAATTGCGGATCACAGTGGATTGGATCATATTGCAGCTGGGGACGGAAATTCTGAACTGATTCATGATTTGGTAATTATTTTTTTCCTTTTCTTATTTCAAAGGATGAAGTATCTGTAGGGTTCTGGTGTGGATTGGTTTTTTGGCCATCCTTATTACTTGATATAAGTTATGACGTTTTGCTCCAAAGCTCTGTGGTCTTAAAACTTAAGGTTATAAGCTCTAAGGCGAGTTGTTTGAAAACGGATTTTTTGTTGGGCATTTTCATCTTTACTAATGTTTTCATCAAAGTTGTAGCACAAGGTTTTGCTCTCGGTGGTCTTTAGTCTTTACTGGTTTTGTTTTGGCTTTGAACCCTTTTTCAAAGCGCCTTTGAAGATCGCCCAACAGATTTTCATTTACAACTAGCTTGAGCTCGTGCTATGCACTTTAGAACTCAGAGATGCAGAGGTACCATTCTATAGAGCATACCCTATTCAAGTAACGACTCTTGTGCTTTTATTAATAAAAAACAGTCATGTATAAAATCGTGTGATTCTATGATTTGATTGTTTTTTAAATTGGTAGTGGGGCTACATGCATGGAAATGTGAGGTTTTATGTACTAATTCTCATGATAATTTTAGCCTTTTTACCATTATTCATCCAACGGCAAATTGTATTCTAATTGAAATCCATCCATAGTAACTAATGTTTTAAAAAACGTAATGCTTGGAAAAAAATCGAACTCAAGTCTTGACCTTAAAAGCTCACCAATGCGTGATGAAGTGCAAGACGTAGCAAAACATCAACTATAACGTCTTCTAGGTGAGATTTATGCAAGTCCTTAGATCGGACGTAGTAACTAAACACTCCATATTCCTTTGCAATATTCTCATTTTTCGCTAGTACACAATTGCTGATATTGTGGTTGTATTTGTTAGCTTTAATCTTAAAAATGATCTCCCGCCATATGCATAGAGGGAGACCGAAACCGTGCATAAGCTCACACGAGTTGTGTTGTTTGTAAACTAGTCTTTATAAAATCTTTTATAAGGTTGAGTAAATTTTATCTTTAGATAATTTTTTTCCAATCACGCAATACATAAAGGTAAGATGATAAAATTAACTTATTTTGTAGAAGATTTTATGGAAAATTACCTACAAAATAGCATTTTTCAAGCTTACACCTCTACTATGACATCGTTTCTCGACCGCTGTCAACCATCATTGGGAACCTCCATTAATTAGCAAAATATCGAACCCATACTTCAAACGGCCACAGTGGAAAACCTCCTTCAACTAGCAAAAAATCAAACCCATTCTTCAAAATATATAAATGCCTATTAAATTGATTTAGTAAGAGCCTCTATAATGGATGTGTTCAATTTAATTAGCTACATGAGTAATAAAGTAAATTTTAGTGATCTGGTTATATGTATATACAAAGAGCTAAATGAACTTTTGTCAAAAAGATAATATATTACACAAAAGCGGATTTTTTTTTTCCTTTTTTTTGGGGGTGGGGGCGGCGGTTTTCGTGGCCCAAATGCTGTGTGATCCCCTTTTGGATCGAAAAAAATAAATAAATAAAATACTACAGCCTGTGTATACTTTCTACAGCCCATATTGTGAAAAGCTATGTGATCCCTTGTTGAGTTATGCCGTGCTTTGACTGAGAAGGGAAGGTCGAAAACCTACATTATGTTGATTAAGTTGATCCGTCTTATATTGATTTTACCTGTTTGTACTACGACTAGAGAGCAAATTTTTTTAGCAATGAAATATGTGAAGATAGAATTGCGTAATAAAATAGAGGATGACTTTCTTGCTGATTGTTTGATACTAAATATCGAAAGACAACATGCTGAGAAAATAGATTTAGATTCCTGTAGATAGATTTTCCATTTCAAAACCACGTCGAGAACAACTTCAAATTAAATAATAAAAAAGAGAACTTTTGCTTTATATAAACTAGATTTTTTTCACCTGTGCGTTGCGCGGTCAGAATTATAATATACGTTTATATCAAAATTGACGTATGAGCGTGGACATTATGTCATAAATAAAGTACAATATACCAGTTGTATCGTATAAAATTACGAATTGTTATAAGAATTACAATTCACTATAGGATATCTATAGTAAAATACTTGAGTTCATAATTCTAGTCACATCTAAACACGTCGTGTAAATTCACATGTTCAACCTATATAAAGTTATAATAATTAGCAGTCAAGTAATTAGGGATAATTTGAAACATCAACCCATAAACGTGTGGGGACCTGCTCCTAATATGATTGACATGCCACTCCTAATCAGAGCAAAAGAAAGGGTATGAGGCAATATTGTCTACCCTATAGTAGGTCCAGGGCAGATGCGGGTTAGGTTGGACCCGCCCCATAAACTCGTGACCTACCAAGCATTTTATTTTTTATTTTTTAATAAATTTAATTCTAAAAATATGTAGAAATGATTAGATATGGCAATTTGACCAATCGACCTATAAATTTGTAGCAATTTATTTTTATTTTTTATTATATTATTTTTTTTGAAAAGATTTTTCTATCGAATTAAAAGAATCATGTTATTATATTAGTTAATGTTGGGAACTTTAAAATTCTTAATAAATGTTTTGATTTATTCTATGTTCATCAATTAATAATGCGTTGCACATAATATTAATTGAAAGGGAAAAAATTCATGAGTTCTTTCGTGGGTCATGGTGGCGTTCCACCTCGCCCCATGACCCGACCTATCTTTACCCGTCGTATAAAACATTGGACAAAGACGTGTTATCAGATTTGCATAACAAAAACAATAAATATATAATTTTGATATTATATTAATAATTACACTCTTATATACTTGATTAATGATTTACTATATTTCACTTTCCAACCATCTAACTTATTTCATATTATTAGTTAACAGTCTAATAATACGTATCGGGCATGTACAAACCCGTATTCATTGGATACCTGTTCAGATAAAAATTTTTATACTCCTGAGAAAGTACCCTCCCGACATACCCTTTTTATGAGCAAAGTTGAAAATTGATAGTTATAATTAAAATATTAAATAGGGATATATTTTTAAAGAAACGCAAGGGATCTTAGACTTTTAAAATAAATAGAGACTTTATATGTGCGACATCCTAAAAAAGTTCCTTTTGATAAGATCAGATAATTAGAATGGAAGAGATCATTATTTTGTACAGTTCCTTTTCTTCTTGTAAATTTCATATCTCTTTGTTCACAAAATTTTCTCTAAAATTCATTATTGTCTTCGTCAAATTAAAATATTGATAAATTAGTATTCAACCAGTACGTTGCACGGCGAGATAAATTCCCAATATTTCATATAAAAAAATTCATTACATAAATTACAAAAAACAATAAATAGTCACAATATAATAAATAAGTCAAATGAAATAACAACATTAATTCAGTCGATATTTTGAAAACTTCACATCTATAGAGAAAAAAGACTAAGAAAATAATTTGTTTATATCCTTTACAACTTAATCGTTGCAATATAATGATATAGAAACAAAGATTAAAATAATAATTACAAAGATTTTCATTCTAGATCATAAATTTCAAGAAAATAAAATTTAGTTATATATTATTATGACAGAATTATATTATGTGATTCTTTAGCTGTTGGTGTGATGCAGATAAATAGATTTTTATTGCACAAAAAAAGAAAATAAATCAGTTGATTTACTCTAAACTATTTTGAAATAAATTTTGATTTCCATATTATCTAGAACTCTGAAAAGAAAATTTTGAAAATTAAACAAAGATAAATGCTACCTTCGTCTCAAAAAGATAGTCCATTTTTCCTCTTTCATGCGTCTCAAAATATGGTCTTATTTTCTTTTTAAAAAGTAATTGAAATATGAGTTCTCTTATATACCCCCATTTAGTACACATAGTTATTAAAAAATAAAATTAGTAAAGTGAAATAATTAATAAATAAAAGGATATAATAGGTAAATGATGTTAAAACTTTATTTTTTCAATACTATTAAATGAATTTTTCTTAATCTGTGTGCAAAGTTGACATGGACCATCTTTTTGGGATGGAGGTAGTAATAAATAAATAGAGATAATACTAGACAATTAGTTTATAATGCCTTCATTTTCAAATAATTCAATAGTAGGAAGAATAATTCTTAAAAAAAATACTAGTCCATAAGAAATTGGACAGTTACTCACCATCAAATTTACATCGGTAACGGATAATGAAAAATTATAAAAACTCATAATTATTTATAAATGTTGACAAAAAAAGAAAGAAATGAGCAAATTAAAATAAAAAAAGAACATAAAAAACTAATAAACTGATATAAATTATTGAAAACCCGTGATGTAACTCAAAAATGAGATTTATAAGTTTTTCAATTTTTTTTTTAAAATTTCGTTGTAACAAAGGAGTTTCTTTTTTTGTATTATCTAGGTTAGTTAGTTAATTTTGCGTTGACAAAACTTACATATTAATAAAATTATACTAACTCCAGATTATTCTATATTCGGAAGACTTTCATTAAGAAACCCGATCATGGAGATCAATAGTGGCTGAGTTATAAATTCTCAAATAGAAAAATGGGGTTTTTTTTTATTTACAGATCTAGAGTTTTATGCATGGCAAGTAGCAGCGTAAAGTTTTTGTAGATAATAATTTTAAAAAATTTATCCAATTAGAACAACAGTAAAGAATAATACAAACGTACTGTTATGTACCATGTAACACCCACGTCACGATACACAGATATATATAATCACTACGCCCGTATAATATATAAAAGTGTTACATAAATTGTCACGATTTCAAGAAAATTTAATTCAACTTTATGATTTTCATACAATCTACGACGCTAAATAATAATATATATTGTAATAATAGAAATGTGATATTTTTTTGGGTTTGGTTTCTATAGATTCAAGGATTCTAAGAAAGGAAAATTTGAAAATTATATAAAGATAAAATGTTGTGATTTTAAAAGGAGAGGAATTATGGAATGAATTTTGAAACATTTTGCAATATCATGATGATGTCGGCAAAATTATAAGCCGGAAAATTATAATTGAGAATCTAAATCTAATTGAAAACTCTTGTATTATATATTATATGATTTATTGTATTGACTTTTTTAATTTACAGCCCATGTGACCTAAACTCCTAGATTCGCACAAGCCATCTGACATGTTGGTAGAATAAGATTCCTAATTATTAAATTAAAATATAGAAATAATTTGCATAATCAAACTCGTTCTAAATTAAATTAAACGGTAATATTAAATTAAAAACCTTGTAAAGATAGATTTTAAAGATTTGACTTTTTTAAGTAATAAAGAACATTTTAAGTACAAATAGTCATTTAAATCATATGTGAATTAACTTGACAAATAAAACTTTTTTTTTTTTTTAATTGTAAAGAACTCGACAAATAAAACTGGTTACATCAAAAGAAGAGGTTAAAAAAAGAAGTCACATGTAAGAGAGTAAAATATAGTGCAAAAATTAAGAATGTTACTGAAGTTTTATTTTTTTTTTTAAAAAAAAAAAATCGGGTTTTCTATATTTGTTAACAAGCTATTCAGTTTTCAAAGTTTCTTGACTCGGAAAACCTTGCTTACTTTATATTTTTGAAAATGAATATTTTTAGACAAACAAAATTTTTATGAAGTTAGTTTAAAATGACATGGAAATTTTTCAAGAACCTTCTAGAAATTTTTTAACAAAACTTCTCTCTATGTAGCGTGTATAAATACATGCCATGTTATTTCATGCACGTCACATGTAGTTATACATATAGCTTGCACTCATACATGTCACACGAGACGAGAAGTTTTGTAATAAAACATTCGGGAGATTTTGAAAAGGGATTTAAAAAGACATTATTTTTTTTGAGTGTTTTCAATATAAGAACTAAAGACATCTAATTTTTCAGAACATCAAAGACTGTTTATTTTTCTGAAAGGGAAAATCATGTCATTAATTCATATCACGAAACATGGACATGCTCAAAAAGATCGGGCATCAATCAATCCAAGTACAAGAAACATTACCATTCAAAGAAAATGCAGCAATAGTGTGGCAAATAATATTCACCTCATGACAAATAAAAGTAACATTACCATTCAAAGAAAATGCAGCAATAGTGTGGCAAATAATATTCGCCACATGACAAATAAAAGTACACCGACAACAATCCATAGATGCCATGACGGAATTAAACTCTAAATTTAAAAATGCTCATCATCATAGACATACTATTTATAGTCTCTAGTTAACCAAATCCATCCAACATTCGAAGCACAAATTTGTTAAAAATAATCTCCCACCATACGTCTAACAAGATAACCCCGCCAGACATAAGGTGAGAGATTGGGACTACCGAATTTGTACTCTAGAAACCAAATTCCTAAGCACAACTGCCTATGCCTCAGCTAGCAGGAAATGCTTATGAGTTTAACGGCAGAATGGTATATACTGCATTGAAGAAGGTGGTATTCACAAAATGCAGCAGAATCAACAGCTTAAAAGCTGATTACAACAATTCCATTTCTGAGTTACTACTTTCATGTGTTTGCAAAACCAGTGAACCATACTGTGAGGATTTACAAAATTTGGCAATGGTTCAAATACTTCACCCCAAATATTTAATTCCACCACAAAAATTTAAGACTACTCTATCTTGTATTCAAATCTAACTCACCACTTCCTGGCCATGCAGCTTGCATGGAGGCATCTCCATTTTCTGTTTCTTCGTCATTCAAGAAGTCATCAGATGGCTCTTTTTCATCCTTGTGTGCATTGTTACTCCATCCATTCATCATCTCATCGTGGTTGGCATCCTGATCCTGCTCACCCATCTCATGACCAATTGACATATTACTGCCTTGAGAGCCAAGTGCATTTGCTCTTATTGCTGGTGCTCGAGCCATCATCTCAGCATGGGCAGCCATTCTCATATTGGCTTCCTGGGTTTCTTGAGTCGCCTTTTGCCTTGATTCTATTTCAGCCCTCAGTTCAAGCAGTGCTCGTTTCTCTTCATGGAACAGTAATTGCTCCAGATCGGAAGAGCACACG
>CAVNYN010250097.1:0-10307 GCA_963692815.1 Nyctanthes arbor-tristis
ATTAAACTATCACACTTAATTCTCACAAGTTTGAATATTTTTCCGCATTCACTACTTATCAGATTTAATGTTTTCCACAATTTTAAACTCAATAAACACATGGGAACAACTTTAGATTAGGGAATCACAAATAATGGTCGAACTACAGTGTCGTGTCATTTAATATGCATAAATATCAGGGGTAAAAACTACACGGATCAGAATACTTTGATATTCCCACAAGTGACAATTCTCCACATTGGAATTACACCATAGTCATTTCAAGGCCACAATCAACAGCTGAATTCAACTTGCTCAATAGTCAGGGAAAAAATGATTGGAAATAACTATGTACAACATAGTGTGCTCACAAACAAAATTATATATATATTAGATATGCTTATACATATATCAGATACCGTACGTGTGAATTTTATGCTACGAGAAACAAAGAAGCTGCTCTATATCACTCATTTTTTTAATACGTACGTTAGGAAGAAACAGGAATTGCTCTAATATATCACTCACAACGCACAAGAGTAGACAACATCATAATCTGGAATTTTATACTCGATCCATATCCTTTAGTAGGCAACAAACTGGAATCTTCATCCTTGAATTCCATCATCTATCATTTGATAATTGACAATAAATGGATACCTGTAGAACCCTTATCTTTACACTTAGCTTCTAAATAAAATTGGAGCAGTAATTCACCATTTATCCTCAACAGTGCTCCCTTCTCAACCATCATGTACTTTGTGTCAAGTGCATACTCTTCTGCTTCAAGTTCTAGTACATTACATATATGCCTGAAAAATTCCTTGAGTGTGCAATCCCCTGGAATTAAAATTCCACCAGCATTATCCTCTGCGTAGGCAACCCCTATCATAGTGTTTTCTGCCATATCCAGACTGATAAAAATGGCTGGGATTCTATTTTATTTGGGTGTATTTGCGGTAACCAAAGGGAAGATTTTTAGGTAAGGTAGATCGGCTGCGAATGCAGAAAGTTTTTTGTTTGACAATCAATTTCAGCAACTGTGGTTTGTCGTTGATGGGTTTACAGATGAGGTTAATACAAAACTGCATCGATTCAATGGTGGGGCTGTCATATTTTGGAGATTAGTTTCAGACTTTCAGGGATGTTGCCGGCGTTTAATTTCAGTAGGTTTTTTCTCTGATACTTTTGGGTTGATGTTTTGCGGGTATCTTTCTTACGGGTAAATGTGCAAGGTGCGGGGGTATATATCCAATAAATGGTATTTTGTATTATTTTTAATCAATACTAGTTATATGCTCGTGCATTGCACGAAATAAAATAATTAGCAAAAAAAAGGTGTGTTAATATGCAGAATTAATAATCACAATTTTACTGCGTACAACTCACTTATATATGTATATTACTAATTACTGATACACATATATAGAACAAAATTGAAACATACAATATTTGGTACAAAGCCAATTAAATTGTCATTTATAGAACAGACTATTAATAAAAATGAGAATGAAGAACTTTTTTAATGCAAAATTTTCATCTTGAGTATAGAAACCAAGAAATCGTGGAAAAGAGAGCATGCGAAATTTATATAGCTCTAAAATTACTATACACCTACATCTTTATTCAATAAGCATTAGTACAAGAAATCCAGTAACACATTTAGCTAGGGTGTAAATGATATTCATTTATCATAATGAATTCTTTTTTCCACATTCATTACATACTACATATTTTTGGAAAAATTATTTTACGCTCTTCCGATCTCATTTTCCAAAGAAATCACTATTCATTAAATCAATTCTAAAAAATCTAAATTGCACACCCTCGTATTACAAAGGATCTAAAGGAATTAATATTACAATAAAGGATAAATTCTATATAATTTACTTAAAATATTAATTTTTAATCACTTTTCGCTCTAAAAATAATTAAATTTTTTTTCTTTTTGTTCTAAATCATCGTCATCAAATATTATTAATGTTGTATCCCGTTAACTTAAATTATTTCTATTATATAAGTTCCAAAGAAAATAATAATAAAATTAAGTGGTGTACTAAATATATAGCTGTAGGTTTTATGAAGCGTGGTTTATCGTATTTGATTAATTTTACTTTATTATTATCCACTCAATCTCATGAGCAGACTCTTAATCAAAATGAAAAGAAAGTCTCAATAACCTAAGACTTGAAATTTATTTATCAACTGTTAGAATTTTAAAGAAATATTAAATCGTTAAAAATAGACTAATATGATAGATATAGCAAACACCAATGAATAACAAATAGAATATTATATATAAAATAAAAATATATAGAAATTTTAATATATTATTATAAAATAAAATAAAATAATAGTAAAATATAACTAATAGATTACTATTATTATTGTTATATCATATTATTATTACTATTAAAAAGGAATATATAAAAGTAGCATAGTGGTTTGGCAAGAAAATTTACATGCAGTCACTATCCTACTTTAATATATATAATAATAATAAGATATCTTATTATAACCTATTTATCTATATTATTTAATTACTTATTTACTTGGGTTAATTTGAGAAATACCTATTTTTAACATAATTTTTAATATTAAGGCATATTAAGTTTTTTTTTTTTTTTTTAAAATCAAGTGTCCAATTATGACCTTATTATGATCAATTTATTGTAACTGTGACAAATTATTGTAAGCTTCTATTAATCACAAATTGTTACGAGACCATCAGTCACACTACTGCTACCACAATAACTTATCGGAACACTAAGTCACAACATACCTCGACCACAAAACAAGCACACCAACAACCAATTGCAACATACCTCCGCAATATGCCAGAGAACCGAGTCACAACATCACCACCATAATACTCTTGTGACCGTGACCAAATATTATAACCTTATTATAACCAATTATTGTAACCTTTTGTTGGTAACAAATTGGTACGAGACTACCAATCACACAACGCCACCACAACAACTCACCGGAACACTGAGACACACCACACTTCTACCACAACTCGCTGGAACACTGAGTCACAATACACTTCTCCCAACCATCCACCATCACAACCGTCGGCCACACACAAAACAACCATCAATATCAACCTTTAGTCCACAAACTAGAAATATCAAACTTGAAATTTAACCCTAAGTTCTAATTCAAACCACTAACTGAACCAGAAATTAAATCATATTGAAGAAAAACCCTAAATCAAATTAGAAACACGAAAACTTAAAACCTTCATTTGAGTCAAACCAAAAATTCGCAATTTAGGTTTTGAACGCGGTGTTCCAAATTGCAGATTTTGTGATTTCAAATCATGAAGAATGATGAACGGAGGTTTCAGATTGTCGTGCTGTGGTGGCAAGGTCACAGTGGTGTCACAGTGGCGGTGCTAGTGGTGGATTTGGCAGATTGGGTCGAAATAGAATTCATTTAACAATTTTTAGATGATGAATCGTGATTTGAAAATATTTAGATCGCTAAATCGTGATCTAAAAATTGCCATCTAACACCGTAGATGGCAAAGAGGTGGTGGCAAAGTCTTGGTTTGTGGCGACAGCCAACAGTAGTGAGGTCGTTGCGGTGGTGGTAAATGAGTGTTGCGGTGGTAAAGAAAAAAGCATAACAATAGAGAGAGAGAGAGAGAGAAACTAGTATGAGTTTGGGAAGTGGCAGGGTTGGGTGAGGTGTTATTCACCTGATTTTCCCAAAATTCACATTTAGTCTCCGAATTTTAAGGAGTGTATAGAAACTACCTGAATCTCGTAATTAAACCGATTTACTTTCTATCAGGCTCAGATCATATGTCGATTTGGCATCTAGTTAGCAGTGGCAGAACGAACCCGAAAACCCGGTACTAGCAAGTACCCGCCCCGTACCCCGTCCCGAATCATACGTTGAGTCAGCATCTAGTTAGCGGTGGCAGAACGAACCTCAAAACCCGATACCAACAAGTACCCGCCCCGTACCCGTCCCGAATTCTTATCGGGTGAAAAATCTCACCCTGAATTCTTATGAGGTCAGGGACGGCTAATGGCCGCCCCACCCCCGCTCCGACCCGATACCTTTTTTTTTTGTTAAAAACATTTGACGCGTGTGGAGTTTCGAACCCATGTCAAAGTTGCAACTAACATGCACCTTAATCGTTTTGCTGGGTGTTCTTTTTGTTAAATTTTCACTCAAGTTTAGTAAGTAATATTTAACAGTCAACATCTTAACTTCCTTAAAATAACAAAATCTGATTCAACACAATTTGACAAACCACAAACCCTAGTCTCTTTCACTATGTCGAAAGCCTCCAGTCATCCACTCTTCAGCATTAAATAGTAGTCACAGTCCAGTCCATCCATTTTCAAAAGACCTCCGTTCGCCGCTCCGCACCCGTCCTCCGTTCGCTACTGGTTCGCCCCCCTTGGGTTCCTTTCACTACTGCCGCGCCGCTCCTCGCCCTCTGTTCGCTTTCGGCAGCTCGCGGTTCTGCTGGGATTCTCCATTTCTTCTTTGAAGCTGCTCTCCGATACTCCCTCTCAATTGCTTCTTTGATGTTGCTCTATGACTGTTTTTATGGTTATTTAGTTCATTTTTCACCATTTTTATTTCTTGATTGGTTAAGTGTTATAGAATGTTTACAGGATCTTGGATTTAGAATGCTTGATTGATTATTATAGAATGTTTATAGAGTGACAAGTGATGATAAATTGATGATGGACGTTGCTGCTCTATGACTGTTTTTATGGTTATTTAGTTCATTTATTTTCTTGTTAAAATGTCTTAATCATCTGTGTTCAAGACATTGCAATAACAAGGATGAAATGAAATGCTCCCGGCCCAGGAAAAGCTTGTAAAATTAAAAATTCTTAAAATTATTGAACTGAGAATAATTACAAAATAGTTAACAATCAACTATTATACTTTTTTAAAATTATTTAACCTTTTTATTTATTCATTCATCATTTTTCCCCTTAATTTCATACATTGGTTGTTGGGACTATAATAATTGTGCATTATGCTTCGTTGTTGGGATGTCAATGGCCATTGAATACCAAGCTTAACCTCCATTCCACACCTTCATTTCTAATGCTTTTATTTACGTTATCCAATATTCCAATCATTTAACAATTGAATATTATATGCAAAATAACCAATCTTACAGACCTACATTCTCATTCTTCAACAAAAATTCACTAATATAATGGGTATGTAACAATTTAATAATTTTTAATTTTTTATCTTTTCACTAAATTTATATTATTCAACTTAACTAGTTTACACTTTGCATGTAAAACATTTTATTATTATATAGTATACCGTGCTCTTATCTATTTACAATTTAAGATTAACTCTCAATATAAATTATTTTAACATGTTTTTATGAAAACTAATTAGTAATGTCAGAACAAGAGCATAATTCAGCTTCGGTTCCTATTTCTGTTGGAAGTGCTCCACTTCAAAAAGAGAACAACAATATTTCGATACCTCCTCAAGATAGCTTACAAGTTCCTGATGATCAAGAAATATTGGGGCAAAGCCATGATGAAGCCCCTGGAAATGATGTAGTAGATTTGTCTGATGATGGAGATAGTGACGAAAATAAAGGTAAAAAAGGGAAATTGTGTTCTATTTTGTGGAATCATTTCCAAAAAAAATATATATATTAAGGGTCAGGAAAGAGCTATATGTCATTATTGTAAAAAAGAGTTGGGGCTAGTGCTAAGAATGGGACAAAACATTTGCATGAATATTTTAAAAGATGTCCTCGTCGTAATCAAAGAGACGTTAGGCAAATGATGTTAAATATTAAAAAGGAAATGGAGGGAACGGTGTCAATGACTGCTTATGCTTTTGATCAAGAAGCTTGTAGGATGCCCCAGGCAAAAATGTTGATCTTGCATGAATATCCGTTGTCAATGGTTGAACACATTGGCTTTAGACAATTTGTACATGTCCTTCAACCACAGTTTAAATTTGTTACTCGAAATATGGTCAGGAGCGATATTTTAAAGATTTATGATTGTGAAAGGATGAAAATTATGTCTATGTTGGAGAAGAACAAGAGTAGGATTGCATTGACTACTGACATGTGGACATCAAATCAAAAGAAGGGATTCATGGCTCTCACTACACATTTTATAGATGATCGGTGGAGACTTCAGAGCCGAGTCATGAGGTATGTTATTAAAAAAAAGTATTTCTATTACTTTCTCTAATTTTGCAAGTTAGTTAAATTTATAAGATAATGATTCCTTGTAGGTTTATTTATGTGCCTTTCTACATACCGGGGAGGCTCTGGCTACTATCTTGATTAATACCCTATACCAGTGGAATTTAAATCGTAAGTTATCTATACTCACTGTTGATAATTGTGCGACTAATGATATTATGAGAAAGGAAATGAAAGATAGGCTTCCTGGAAACTCACTTTTGGTTGACAGTGATTTATTTCACGTTCGTTGTTGTAAAGATTCAGGATAGCGTTGCTTTTTGGTCAGCAACACCAAAACGGTTAGAGAGATTTGAATTAGCTACTACCCAATTAAAAATTTCATGTGGTAAAAAGTTGGCTCTTGATTGTGATACTAGGTGGAACTCAACCTATCTTATGCTACGCACTGCCATATATTATATTAATGTATTCTCTCGTTTGAAGCAACGAGAACTACAACACAAGACCTTGCCTTCTGAAACAGATTGGAATATGGTCAAACAAGTTTGTGAAAGGTTAAAAAAGTTTTATGAAGTAACTGAATTGTTTTCTAGAACTAATTATCTTGCGGCCAATCTTTTCTTCATAACTATTTGTCAAATTAAATTCTCAATATCTGATTGGATGGAATCTCAATATATTGAAATTAGAAATATGGCATTGATGATGAGTGAGAAGTTTGAGAAGTATTGGCATGACATTCATGGGTTTTTGGCCATAGCTACTATGCTAGATCCCATGTATAAATTGAAGTTGGTAGTTTTATTACTCTAGAATTTTTGGTGCAGGGGACTCAACAGATGAAATCAAAAATCTTTCTGAAGTTTGTGAAAAATTGGTTTTGCATTATCAAGGTAAGGGAAAAGGAAATAGAAGTGCTAGTTTTGGTGTTTAGCACTCTTCTTGGTCATCTGGTCAAAATGATGGGTCATCGGCAAATGATGATGATTAGCAAGAATATGACTTGTTTGTTTCTAGCATTGCAACAAATGAAACCAAAACAGAGCTTCAATTGTACCTGGAGGAAGTAGTAATACCAAGAACTCCTGACTTTGACATATTGGGGTGGTAGATAGCTAATTCAAGCAGGTACCCTCTCTGGGCTAAAGTAGCTAGAGATGTGTTGGCTGTGCCAATTTACACCGTAGCTTCAGAGTCTAGTTTTGGTACGAGTGGCAGATTTGTGAGTCCACATAAGAATCGACTTTATCCTAAGACTTTAGAGGCTCTGATGTGTTCTCGAGATTGGTTATGGGCCGATATTCATGGTAACTTGTTCAACTTAATAGCTTTTTTAATTGTTTTTAGTATTTAAAACTTAACTCTTTGTTGTGTTTTGGTTATCAGAGGAATCACTACCCTCATATCCGTATAAAGGTTGTTGCTCTTCTCTCTCTGACGAAGAAATTGAAGAGGAGGTAATTTGATTCTTTGAAATAGTATTTTTAAGATTTTGTTGCAATGTTACAAGTGATTTTTATATTTGTGTAATTATTAAATCTTATTCTAAGTGTATGTTGTACATGATTCTGTGGTCACTTGGACTTTCACGTATAATGACGACGAAGAATAAAGAAAGGTACCATTTTTTATGAATGTTTTCAATGAACAATTAATTTTATTGTCATGTTTAGACTTATGATTGTTTTAAGTTTGTTTCAATGCTCCTAAGACTTTATTTGGGATGTTATTTTTGGATTGTGATGATTTGCTTGTAATGTTTGAAGTCTCAACACATTAAATGTTTGAATTTTAATGTGTAGTTGAATAATATTGATAATTTGGACTAGATGTATGATAACTAAGATGGTTTTTTCATATAGTTTCAATTTTTTTTCAATTTTTTAGGTTTTTCCTTAACGGGGCGGATATCGGGTATTTTTCTCATACCCGCCCCGAACCGTACCCGCCCCGTTGCCATCCCTTTGACTCGTATGTCTTCCACGTCGGTAGAGTATTATTGACCAAACTCCAACATGTTTAACCACCAACAAGTATTTTCAATTAAATAATAATAGAGAAGCGATTTCTTGTTATTTTTCTTGTGTTCATCGTGTCAATTCAATTGAACAAACCCATATTAATTAGTTCTTCGGGTTTTAATTAATTCTTTGTGGCGAGTGTTTAAGTTTTGGTTCATTGAGGGTTTTCGACTTGTCCAAAATTTCATTCGAGTTTTGGCTTGGGATGAGAATTAGGTTCCGAAATTCTACCTGGTCGGGTTGAGTTTCCCACTAACAAAAACAATGGATTAATGTATAGTTCAATAGTGAGTTATATTTTTGTGACCCAAATAGTGAAGCCTAGCCCAATTCACTTTTGACATTTAAACCCGGTCCCTGTATCAGGGGTGAACTAATTCTCTTATGTTCCTTCCATCTTATTCTGTTTACATTTATTGATTTGTGAACAATCTGAATTGGGGATGATTGGGTTGGATTTAGGGTTTCTTGATCTGGTCATAGGGATGCACAGTGATTAATTGATTTGGAAGTATTTATTGCCCAAGGTGTAATGGTTACATTTGTACACCATTGGATCACGAAGAGCTAGAGTCCAGTTCGGGAGGACTCCAACTCAAATAACTCTTCAAGTGTACTTCAATTCAAGCCATATTTATTGGCTTCTCTCTTATACCGTTGACCTGTTCAACTCCAACTAAACTTCTTTGACCGTTAACTATTAACTTCTCCTCCTCCAACTCATCTAGGGAGCAGTAACACTCGTGTCAAAAGTCTATTTTAAATAAAAAAAAATTGAAAACCTTGGACTAATTAGGTAATTAACTAGAACGAATCATTTAATTAAATAAACAAAATATATATTGAAAATAAATACATAAAAGAATACGAATGGGAATTCAACTTGACGAAGAAACACTTTGTTGAGAATTTTGGCTGGCCACTAATTTGATTAAAAGTCACACGTAAACACAGCAAAAAAAAAAAAAAAGACAGAGAGAGAAAAAAAAAAAAAAAAAAGGAAAAGGGCCCCGACAGCAGGACCGTCCAGTTCAAAATCAACACTGAGATGCGGCCTGTTCCTAATCTGGTCACTCTCGGAAGTTTGATAACAATCGGCCATCTCGACGAGACGCGTCCAACCGCATGATATATAGTCCTATTTTGGCGTCATAGAAATGGTATGGTATGACTCTATGTGGCGTGCCTCGATGCACGTCACATGTGTCATATGATATCATAACATGTCATATGTACGACGCTAGATCAATTTTACATGACATAACCATGTGTTATTTTTGGAAATTATCTTTTTAGTCCACGGATTTTTGTACCACATTCCAATTTGCTCCTCAGCTTCTCGAAGATGCCAATTTGATCCTCTTAAGTCTTCTAATACACAATTTGCACCCAACACTTCCATTTTATAGACTTTTCCTCCCAATTCGGTGCCGTATTTTGGAACACAGCAAATGTAATCTATGAAATGTTGTCTTCTAAAGGAGAAGGCTCCAATGTGTCGAATAAAACAGGCTATTCAAGAGGGTGGTAAAATGGCGGTTTATCTGGTTGCTCATATTGTGAATCTATCTATTCTTAGTTGACTTTACCAATTAACATACAACTAAAGTAGATATTGCTCGCGAATAGATTTTCGAAGTCAATGCAATATGAAAGAGCATTTTTCTGTAGAGGGTGCATGCACAATTAATATACACAAGATTGATTGTCCCACGAGGATATCGTTTTGTTAGACATGGCTTCTTGTCAATATAGAGTGGTGGAGCACGCGACAATGTGATTACCATCATAATCAATTGAACTAAAAATCATATAAGTTAAAAAAAAAAAAAAAAGATCATTACGATAACCATCCAAACCCCTCCAAACTAGCCATTGCATATGCTGGACATATATTGTTTTATAATTTGCGTGAAATATAAGGCTCGACCCTAACTAATCCTACAACTGTCAACTACTTATATTTATATGCACCCGTAGCTAGCTTCAACCAATATGTATTCAGTATCTCGTGCACCACACGGATTTCTTGTTCTCAACTTTATCTAAAGCAAAAAATTAACACCATGAAAACTCTGCTTTATTCCATCTGATCTACCACACGCATGCAGAGTTTTCATGGTGTTAATTTTTTG
>CAVNYN010250102.1:0-16514 GCA_963692815.1 Nyctanthes arbor-tristis
GAACGAAAATCCAACGGGGGATCTCTTCTGCTTTATGTGCAATAAACTGTATATTGTATTAAGAACTCCAAGTTAAAATCTCAAATTATTTCATTTATTTTGATTCTATCTTTTTGCTTTTATCTATTAATTAACTGCCTGTGGAACCTCCATTTTTGACAGGTAAAAATAGATGGCCAAGATATTCGAGCAGTAACACTTGAGAGCCTTAGAAAGTCTATTGGTGTTGTTCCACAAGATACCGTGAGTTTTGCAGTAGCACCAATAATTTTGTTCCAGCATATTATCTACTCAATCTTGCTAAGAAGCAACCCCAGATTTTTTTAGGCGCGATGAATGTTTCTATTTTCCTGCCAGGTGCTATTCAATGACACAATATTTCACAACATCCAGTATGGTCGTCTTTCAGCTACGCAGGAGGAGGTTTCTTTTGTTAAATCAAATTTACTTATCACATAAAATCGCTGACTAAGAACCATTTCCTGAAAGTGAATTTCATGTCTTAATTAGGTGTTTGATGCTGCCAGGCGTGCAGCAATTCATGATACTATCATGAAGTTCCCAGAGAAATATTCAACAGTGGTGGGGGAAAGAGGACTTAAGGTAGGAATAATCTCTCTCTCTCTCTCTCTCTCTCTCTCTCTCATGAAACTGGATTCTAAGATTATCTGAAGATCTATAAATGTAGGAAGTAGATTTGCTGGATGCATAGTTTATTCCACTTATTTACAGTTTACAAATCAAATTGTCCCAATTTCTGTACACTTGCCAGATCATTTGATTTTTAATCTATTTGGGATGGCTTTTAAAAAGCAGCTTTTGAGACCCAGAAGTGGCTCCTTTGGCCCTATTAGGATAATTTTCTAAGAGTGCTTTAGAAAGCTTCTAAATGTTGCCAGTCTAAGATGGATTCATGAGGAAGCACGTGACAAGTAGTAGAAGATATCCCAAATAGACCCTTTTCCTGAGGCGTATCTTTAAAGGAGAAACATGTTATGCAAGCATATGTATTATTGTACTAAAGCCGTTTAGCAAAACTAGTTTCCTCTATTGAACATTAGTGGAATGTATGCATAACTGGACCACACTCAGTTGCAGGATCTTTGTAGATCTTACAGCTTTTGGATTGTATATGAGATGCCATTTAATATTGAAAATTGCCTACTGACTGAATTGTAAACTATTCTTAGGTGATTTCATGGGAAGATAATGTCATATCCTTTTTCTGCAGCTAAGCGGTGGTGAAAAGCAGCGGGTAGCACTAGCTCGTGCATTCTTGAAAGCACCTCCTATACTGTAAGTGTCTTTGCTTTTGTGTTAACAGATTATTTCTGTTGGAATTAGGTCTGTAAATAGAGAAGTGCCCTTTCTTACCATTTTTGTTCATAAATTATTATCTGCGGTCAATAGAATAAAAATTTTTTGTGGTAGATAATGAATTTGAAAAACTCTGGACCCTACGTATGTGCAATCCTGAAGTTTTGGCATCAACTGGATGGAATAGTCTGGGATAAAGTTCGTTTTTGGTTTACCCACTTGAATGTACTAAAGAAATTGGTCAATAGCTAGTCAATATAACTTGACTAGGAAGTATTTCACTGGATTGTGTATAGCTAGTTAAGGCCTTCTCCAATGCTTTCTGCAACGTGTCTTTTCCTTAAAACCATACATTACCTGTGTCCTGTCCACAGGCTTCGCCTTTGCTACTTTGTTGACATCTGAAAAGAAAATGTATTTCCCCATAACCGCATATATGCTTACCTTTTTGAATATCATGTGGAGCAATTTCTATTGGACAACCGTTTTTAAGGAACAAACTTAGGTACTTCCTTTACTTTTGTTAATGGGGATTTGAGTATGTGTTTAAATTATGTTCACAATTAAAGACATAATTGGGAAAATAGAAACTTGTAAATTTTGCTATTTAAAAGTAGCAACTTTCTTTATATATTACAAAATAGCCGGTAGCAACATTTTTAGATGAAATGACAAAAGTTCCTCCCATCTTCTCCAATTCCGTCCTTTCTCATCTCCTCCCCACCCCTCATCTTCCCTTCTGCTCCACATTTTCCCACCACCCCTGCACCTCTGATGGTCGGACTCACCGGAAAAGGTGTCACTCCTGTGTCTCACGGGTACCAACACAGGGTATGCGTCGAATCCTCCATTTTTAAATCGGACACAGCTAGGAAGGAAGAAGGAATGAAAGATGCCATTGCAGGCTTATGGAAATCTCAAGAAGATGATGAAAAGCAACGTCAAGTTTCTGAATTTCAGTGTGTTAAAGAAGATGGTGGATTTGGGAAGAAGAGAAGTCACAGGAAGAATGGTGGCTGCAGGATATGGGAAGATAACATACAGAATCCATATTAGAGTTTAAGGGTGTTTGGACTTTAGTTTAACTGAAGCAATTTGATTCTTGAGGAAGAGAACCAGGAAATAAGAATACTCCAAACTCATTGGAGCCAAGATTTTAAGGAAAATCTGGAAAAACTTTAAGAGCATACTTGATATTTTAATGTTCCCGGGGGGGGGGGGGGAGGTGCTTACATATTGATGATTTTGGACTCTATTTACACAACTAATGCATTGAATGCATATGACCCCTTAACTACTAATACACTGAGTGAAAATGACCTTTTTTATTCAAAACTTATTCTAATAATTAACTTACTCTTAATTGCATAATTGATGAGGCTTAACTGCATAATTAATTGCATGATGATCCTGTGTTAGGCTTTTTGATGAGCTTTTAAAAGAGCTTTTCTCGGTAATTGCTCTGCTCTGCAATTTTTTTGTTAATTCTTGTTATTTATTTATTTATTATTCTACTGGCAAAATGGTGGTAGTGAGTTTTTATATGAATACAGAGGTGGTTGTGGAAGCGTAAATGGCAAAGGGTGCTGTACATGGTACTTATAATGCTGGAGGTTGAATATAGAATTTCCTTCTCTTTTTTTCCTTTTGAAAAAGGGTATATTAGATTTTTCATGCCTAATAGTTGATATTGTTGCAATTTTATGAAGTAATTGACATTTTTCATAGTCTGAGAGTTTCATTTTGCTATTTTGCAATTGTTCCTTTTATTCAAGTGGATATTTGCACGATGAATCCTAGAAAACAAATGGGCAAACAAGATAATATGTTATTTCCTTTTTCATAATGGTAGCTTGTGTTCATGTTTTACGGTAGTGAGGCTCGAGGAATAGTGGTTGCATCATGCTAAGCATGTCTTAAAAACCACAAGTTTATCTTGTCATCATTTTTCTTTTTGCCTTTTTTTGCCTTTAGGTTCTGTGATGAAGCTACAAGTGCCCTTGATAGCACAACAGAAGCAGAGATTTTGAATGCACTGAAATCCCTTGCAAATGACCGGACATCAATATTTATTGCTCATAGGCTAACAACTGCAATGCAGTGTGATAAGGTACAGGTTTTCTGGTTGGCAAATATGTTAGTCTCCCCACTATTGACGTTGATTATGGATTTTCTCCTTATATGTTGAGTGTTATGCCTTTGAATTCCTATTATTTGAAATGATATCTCACATAGCCAGCAATAGTTCTCTATTCCCTTCCACCAATCACCACCTCCTTCTCCCTCACTTCTCCTTAAGAAAAAGGAAAATACAAAAAGTAAAAGGTTTTTAGAAAGAAAAAAAATAAGGGCATATTAAACCATGATTCGGCACGTAATTTTCCCCAAAACTTCCATGTTTGTCTGCATATGTCATTTTGTCATGATGTGTTGTGATAGCAGAAACAAGGATATATCAAAAGTTGATTTTCCCCCTTATGTCTTTGATACACAATGTTATACCATTTCCACCTGAGGGCTGAAGTAATTTTCTGTTCTCTTGTACATATTTCATGTCACTCTAAAAAATAGGTTGGTACTTTTCCATTACCTGATGCAGATTTTCTGTATGTTAACAATTCACAAGTTATGTGCAATGTCATACAAATTCCTATCAGTTGAATGTTCCATGTCTTACACCCTGCCAATCCATTTTCTGCCGTTTATCTGTTTCGCATGCAATGCTTCTCCATTTTGTTAATATTATGCTGCCTAGAATCATATGATGTACTATTCATATTATTTTTATGGATCCAGATTGTAGTTTTGGAAAATGGGAAAGTAGTGGAACAAGGGGCACATGAGGTTCTTCTATCAAAATCGGGGAGATACGCGCAACTTTGGGCACAGCAGAATAGCACTGTCGACGCCATTGATGCATCTGTGAAAATGGAAGTATGAGAATCTTTTTCTTGTGGACTTATACGAGAGGACAGGCAAACAATTTTAGGTTTACCTCCGTCAGAGTTCCTCGTCATTCACTATGTAATTTTCTGTGGGCCGTCATACTTTTTATTTATTATCCTTTCAGTTTCACTCTGTACCTTTTGTAATGTAAATCAGCATTCATTCAACTACTTGTAATTTTTTTAAGGGATTCTATAAATTGATAAAGAACTCAAAAGCATGAATTCTTTTTTTTATCTATATATTCGCTAGTCTCCTAAATCTCCAAAACAAGTTTTTATGGGTATGGATCGGAGCTAATTGTTTTGAAAACTTTATGCTAGAGACTCTAGATTTTATGAGGGAACAGATGTGTACATGAAACGTAGAAAATAAATGGTGGGAAGGGATCAAGAATGAAAATATTTTCTAGCTTATGATGAATTCAATGAAAATTTTCTAGTATCAGTTTGCTCAACCTCTAAAAATCCAATAAAAATTAAGAAACTATTCTCTATTGGTGTGTGTCAATTGTCAGAGTTAAAAAGTCTTCATTCACATCAACTGTTAGAATTACAAGTGTATTAATATAATAAAATTTTCTCATGATTTCAAATAAAATTTTTGAAATTATTTCTCTCTAGTTTAATTCTTATGTAGTATCTCTCAATACATACCACATAATGGTACAAAATAGCAAAACCTTCTTAAAATAAGGGAGTTGTGCCTAAAGATTTGTAAGCACAAAACATAACAGCGTGAGACGAATGATGTGATTGAGGATGGGGTGGTAATGTGCTGATTGCAAGTTATATCGCTATTTAATGATATTACGTCACTAGACGTTTAGTGCTTGAAATTTCTTAGAGTTGAGCCTCTTGTAGCGAGCAAAAGGGTGGTTCTCGCCAAACTGAAGAGTAGAGCAAACAAAATTAAATGTGTGGAAGAAATCAGTGATTTTGATCTCCTATGAGAGTCTAGAGATATGTCCTGTTTCAATTGATGTTCCATTATAGGCAAGAGTCGGTCTTCAAATTCTCGGTGTGTGGGGTTTCAGCTTGCTTTCTCTTTCAGCATCTGTGTGCACAGCTTTTGCAGAAGACCCATTCAGCCCTTTCAGTCTGCGCTTCTCCAATTTTCATCCACAAAAAATCGAACCCTTCTGCAGGTTTGTTACTCATCTTTCACTCTACCTCTCTCCAATTTTTAATTCACAAAATTTTCCCTTTTGTACATTTCTTTTTTGTTGGTTTATTTAGTGGTATTTTATTTTGTGGGTTAGTGATGAAATCATCAGATTTATATGGTGTAGAAAATTCTTTACAAATGAAATTTCCATATTTTAGTTGAGTTAAATTAAATAGCTCTTAATTATCTGAAGCTTATAGAAGAAATTTCAGATTATAGTTGTGTTAAATTAAAGAGCTCTTAGCTACACGAAGCTCGAAATGGGTTAATCTTGAGTTGGGACATTTTCCATTAGTAAAAGAGTCTCTTTTCCCATTACTGTTCATTCTTTGGTCGGCCTCTCCCTTTTTCTCCTAAAAAATATATAATAATTAATTGACTGACCCACCAAAACATGACGAAACATGTCTCCACACGCCTCGTCTTTCCTCATCTTCCATACGCATCAGTCTGCTTTACCCAATCTTTCGCCGGTTTGCATCGTCGAAATTCATTCTGAATTGGTTTCAGATTTATTTAGGTGCATTATTCTTAGATACAAGAACCCTATGTTTTAGAGATATATCCTCGTTCAATTGATGTTCCATTACAGGCAGGAGTCGGTCTTCAAATTCCCAGTGTGTAGGGTTTCAGCTTGCTTTCTCTTTCAGCGTCTGTGTGCACAGCATTGCAGAACACAGCTTTGCAGAAGACCCATTCGGCCCTTTCAGTCTGCGCCTCTCCAATTTTCATCCACAAAAAATCGAACCCTTCTGCAGGTTTGTTACTCATCTTTCACTCTACCTCTCTCCAACTTTTAATACACAAAATTTTACCTTCTGTACATTTCTTTTTTGTTGGTTTATTTAGTGGTATTTTATTTTGTGGGTTAGTGATGAAATCATCATATTTATTTGGTGTAGAAAATTCTTTACAAATGAAATTTCCATATTTTAGTTGAGTTAAATTAAATAGCTCTTAATTATCTGAAGCTTATAGAAGAAATTTCAGATTATAGTTGTGTTAAATTAAAGAGCTCTTAGTTACACGAAGCTCAAAATGGGTTAATCTTGAGCTGGGACATTTTCCATTAGTAAAAGAGTCTCTTTTCCCATTACTGTTCATTCTTTGGTCGGCCTCTCCCTTTTTCCCCTAAAAATATATAATAATTAAGAATAATGCTATTTAGTACCACTGTGCTTGGCACCATATTAAGGTGGCATTGAATGATAAGTTAAATCAAGTGAGTCCTTTATTCATTTATTTAATTTCACTTATCATTCAATGCCACATAGACTGGTGCCAAGTACCATTAGTGCTACATAGCATTATTCAATAATTAAACCAACCAAAACATGACCAAATATGTCTCCACACGCCTCGTCTTTCCTCATCTTCCATGCGCATCACTTTGCTTTACCCCAATCTTTCGCCGGTTTGCGTTGTCGAAATTCATTCTGAAGTGGTTTTAGATTTATTCAGGTGCATTATTCTTAGATGCAAGAACCTTATGTTTTAGAGATATATCCTCATTCAATTGATGTTCCATTACTGGCAGGAGTCGGTCTTCAAATTCTTGGTGTGTGGGGTTTCAGCTTGCTTTCTCTTTCAGCATCTGTGTGTACAGCTTCGTAGAAGAAAGCTTTGCAGAAGACCCATTCGGCCCTTTCAGTCTGCGCCTCTCCAATTTTCATCCACAAAAAATTGAACCCTTTTGCAGGTTTGTTACTCATCTTTCACTCTACCTCTCTCCAATTTTTAATTCACAAAATTTTCCCTTCTGTACATTTCTTTTTTGTTGGTTTATTTAGTGATATTTTATTTTGTGGGTTAGTGATGAAATCTTCAGATTTATATGGTGTAGAAAATTCTTTACAAATGAAATTTCCATATTTTAGTTGAGTTAAATTAAATAGATCTTAATTATCTGAAGCTTATAGAAGAAATTTCAGATTATAGTTGTGTTAAATTAAAGAGCTCTTAGTTACACGAAGCTCGAAATGGGTTAATCTTGAGCTGGGACATTTTCCATTAGTAAAAGAGTCTTTTTTCCCGTTGTTGTCGGCCTCTCCCTTTTTCTCCTAAAAAATATATAATAACTAATTGACTGACCCACCAAAACATGACGAAACATGTGTCCACATGCCTCGTCTTTCCTCATCTTCCATACGCATCAGTCTGCTTTACCCATTCTTTCGCCGGTTTGCATTGTCGAAATTCATTCTGAATTGGTTTTAGATTTATTCAGGTGTGTTATTCTTAGATACAAGAACCCTATGTTTTAGGATATATCCTTGTTCAATTGATGTTCCGTTACAGGCAGGAGTCGGTCTTCAAATTCTCAGTGTGTGGGGTTTCAGCTTGCTTTCTCTTTCAGCATCTGTATGCACAGCTTTGCAGAAGACCCATTCAGCCCTTTCTGTTTGCGCCTCTTCAATTTTCATCCACAAAAAATCGACCCCTTCTGCAGGTTTGTTACTCATCTTTCACTCTACCTCACTCCAATTTTTAATTCACAAAATTTTCCCTTCTGTACATTTCTTTTTTGTTGGTTTATTCAGTGATATTTTATTTTGTGGGTTAGTGATGAAATCTTCAGATTTATATGGTGTAGAAAATTCTTTACAAATGAAATTTCCATATTTTAGTTGAGTTAAATTAAATAGCTCTTAATTATCTGAAGCTTATAGAAGAAATTTCAGATTATAGTTGTGTTAAATTAAAGAGCTCTTAGTTACACGAAGCTCGAAATGGGTTAATCTTGAACTGGGACATTTTCATGTAATTTTGTCATTGAGTGGTGAATCTATTGCTCGTGATTTTGTACTTGCTTCATCCTTTTTTTTTTGTCCAGTGTGTGTGCTTGAAATTGATTTCTCCTATGCCTAGCCATGTTTTTACTTTTTATTATCCTATTTTTATTAGATCCATTTGGGTTCTCACCAATTAATATCAAGTTTTGATTCTTTTAATTTTGCCTATTTATCAGTGACACAGTTTCACTAATTTTATAGTTTATTACTTAGATTTGATGATGACCTTAATCCACTAAGTTTATAGTATATTACTAAGTTTTGTTATAGATGTCTGTGGATTTTATTACAGAGATGTGAAAATAAACTTTGTGAATATTTTTTATTTTGCTTCCTTGGTATTGTAAATATAGTTTATTAAGTTGGCTTTAGTTTAATTATAAGCATATACATCCATGGAGGCACGTGAATGGTTTATCTATGAAAAAAAGAAACGAGTTTTGAAGCTTAAAATTAATTAGAAGCTTATAATCTATTTGATGTCTCGTTAAAAATTCATGCATTAATTGTTTGATTTTGAGCATCCGGTGGTGGCTTATTTGGTCAACAAATGTAGTTATAGAATGTGATTGTATTGGCCCATTGTTTCTTTCAAATGTGCTTAATGTTTCATAACCCGTGTTCATTTGTCTGCTATTTTTCCCCTTTTACTATGTTGTTTTAATGTTCTTCATTATCCATAAGTGGAAAATTGTTACTTATGTTGGCACAAAAGCTATGTTTGCTTGTATAATATATTTACGTTCCTAAATTATTTTTTTTTTTCAAGCTTTTTTCTTCAGGCAATGTTTGCAAATTTATCCACAATTACTGAAGACGGAGCAGAAAATTGTGCTCATGACTTTTTACTTGTTAAAAAAAAGAATGAAGCAAGGAGTAAGAGTCAATGAGAACTATATGCAGAAACTGGAAAGACTCACAATGACTACCGTCGAGCTTTGAGGTTGAAAAGAAAGATGGAAGAAAGTGGCAGTATAGATGGTAGAAGTTTGAGAAGTAGGAGCGCTGCTATGGAAGGTCATTTGGAGCACGACATGGTGACCGTAAATGGAGAGTGTAAGTTAGTGTTTCATTCAGGTCTATCCATAGTTTGAATCCTTTGTTGATGCAATTTTTTTCAAGCTTTTAGGCCTGATATTCTCGTGTGTTAATTATTTTTTTTTTTCTATAGGTGATACGTTTGATTCAAGTATGAGTAGGGATGGCAACGGGCAGGTCGGGGTCAGGTTTGGCTACCCCGACCCCGCCCCTATTTTTTTTACCCCGCCCCGTCCCCGCCCTGATCCCCGATTGAATCGGGGCGGGGAAAGGAAAATACCCGACCCTACCCTGAAATTTTTTTTTTAATTTAGAGTACATGCACACAAAATATTAGCCCAATAAGGCACATGTACAAGAAAATTATTTAAGCCATGCACAAGACAATGCCTATTAACTCAAGAAACGTGTGCTCTTCCGATCTATCAACTTTTATAATGAATTGGCCTTATTTTACTTTTCTATACTTACAATGTGAGATGCCTTCCTATGTTGATGTAGAGGCAAATGGAATCCCACATTGAAAGTGAAGTAAAACAAAACCAGAATATTGTGTGTATAAAAATGGGCCACTCAACACACAAATGTATAAGAAAATTATTTAGGCCATGCACAAGACACGGCCCATTAGCCCAATGCACGTTTGTCACAAGCATCAACTTTTATAATAAGTTGGCCTGATTTTACTTTTTTATGGATCCGATGTGGGATGCCTTCCCATTTTGATGTAGTGTAAAGGCAAATGGAATCTCACATCGAAAGTGAAGTAAAATGAAGCTAGGATATAGTGTGTATAAAAAAGTGTCAATTGACTCTTAAAATAATAATGTTTGAGACCTAATAAACAAAGAATAATTAAGTAATTTTCATACAAATAATAATGTATTGAGACCGAATGATGTTATACATAGTTTTTTAAAAAAATAAAAAATGAAAAAATCGGGTTTCGGGTGGGTCGGGCGGGGGAACCAAAACCCGTCCCCGCCCCGTTAGTGATGATCCCCGCCCCGTTCGGGGCGCGTCCCCATCGGGTTCGGGTTTGGGTTTTTGGGTTAAATTTGCCATCCCTAAGTATGAGTGACTCCTTCGATAGTAGCAGTGATAAGGCTGATACAATCGGTAACTAAATTTAAACATTTGTAGTTTCTTTGGGTGTTTGTTCTTTAGAACTAGAAAAAAAAATTCCATATAATAATAAGCATCGTAGTTTGACCAATTTATGTTGTAAACTATCTTGACTCGCGGGAGAAGAGGACTATGGTCTGTTTGTTTGTTCATATATTTTTATGCTATATATATTATCTCTCGTCTACAAAAAAGAAATGCATAGACAAATTAATAATATTTATGATTGGATGTCTTTTTCTACACTTTTCATGTAGTCTTTCTATCTTTATTCTTATTATGACATTTTCTTTCCCTTATGCAGATTGTTTGATATTGCCAAATGTGGACAACGAATATTTTGATTCTGGTAATGCATTAGTGATTCCTTCTCAAGATAATTCTAGATTTGTTTCTCCTGATGCGAATATAGCCTTACTTGATATTCCTAATGAAGCTTATAGCCTACCACCACCATTAATATGTGTTCATTGTGGGGCTTTGAAATTTAAACATGAAAGTAAAGGATTTTGTTGTTGTGATGGGGCTATTAAATTGAAAATAAATACTGTGCCCGAAGAGTTACGCAAATTGTTTACATCTAATTCTCTAGAATCTCTTGAGTTCAAAACTTATGTCCAGACTTATAATACTAATTTTTCTTTCACTTCTTTTGGTGCCCATTATGATAAGAATTTGTGTAAGAGAAATAGAGGTATATATATTTTTAGAGTTTTAGGTCATGTATATCATTACATAAATGAGGTTCTCCCAACAAGCAGCTTTCTCTCTTATATGCAATTGCACTTTTTTGATACGGAAAATGAATTACAAAACCATTTGCAATTTTCTGAAAAATTGTAAGATTCTATAGTTTCAAAATTAATTTCAATCATGCAAGTAAATCCATATGCTAGATTTTTCAGAACTTTAAGCAATTTTCTAGATTTAAAAGGTCATGTACTTACTATGAGATGTGACTCCGGGTTAGATCAAAGAGTATATAATATGCCTTCTGCATCACAAGTGGCTGCTATCTGGGTAGATGATGATCCAACAACAGATGTTAGAATTAGAGATATTTCTATTTCTTGTAATTCTGGAGCCTAACATCAAGTGCATTATTATTTTGGCCGTTATGATCGGCTTCAATATCCTTTGTTATTTCCTTACTGTGAAAGTGGTTGGCATCAGGGTATTGAAAGAATCAACTAATAACCTTATTCTTTAATTTTTTTCAATTAATATATATATATATATATATATTTAATAAATATGTTTTCTCCACACACCACCACACCGGATCCCTATCAAATATTCTAGTTGATACATCAATTCTAAAAATAGTATTTTGTTTTTATGTCATACAACACTGAAATGGAATCATCTAACTTGAATGTCGTTTCTTCAAATAGATTGCCTGGCATGGCTTGATCGGCACCCACCAAAATCTGTCATTTATGTTGTATTCGGGAGTTTAACAATGTTCAATCAAATTCAATTCCGCGAACTGGCTCTTGGTCTCAAACTCACCAACAAACCATTTTTGTGGGTTGTGAGGCATGACACAACTAGAGACATCAACAATACATACCCAACAAGCTTCAAGAACAGAGTGAACCCTCGATGATGGTAGACGGTGTGAGTTGGGCACCGCAGAAAAAAGGTACTTTTTCATCCTTCCAGTACCTGTTTCATGAGCCATTGTGAGGGTTCAAACGTTTAAGGATTTGTTATTGATTGGCAAAGAGATGAAAATCGCGAGACGAGATGTTCACAAGAATATAATTAAAATGTGTAATCTAATTGAAGTATAAATTATTTGCGGTGGGAATAAAATGTGGTGTGGAAATTTAGAGGCGTCAAAAAGGGCGGGCCGGGCTGGGTCGGCCTGCTATAGAAAAAAGCCCGCACATCCAGGCTTCTCGGTCCGGATTGGAGAGGCTCGGATTTTTTGGCAGGTGGCCCGGCCCACCTGTGTAACCCATGTGGGGCGGCCCATGTGAGCCACAGGTTCACCCAGCCTATGTGAGCCATGCTTTTCTTTTTTTGGGGAGGGGGGTCATATATTACATTTAAATTTTAAAATAAATAAATACATTACAATTGAAATACTTCAATTAGAAATTTGCCACATTTTTTAAAGATATCACTTGTTTTTCAAAATTTTAAATTCTAATTAAAAAGTAAACATATAACAAGATAAAATTAAAATTTGTAATAAGCTTCAAATATTCTATTACATAAAAAACTTTGCAATTCAAATATTATTTACAATAGCCAACAACTAGATAGTTTTAACACTTGAACTTTTGAAATTAAAACATAACAAAAATAGCTATTTATTAATTTGTATTACTATAGTTATAGACTTATAATATATTGTAACTATTGACAACATAGCATGACAATATCTAAAAAATAATAATAATAAAAAATTAAAAAATAAAAGTTAAAAATTTTTTACAGAAAAGTGGCGCCACTTTTTCTTTTAAAAAGGCAAATTGCCTTTTGAAGAGTCAAAAGGCAATTTGCCTTTTGTCCTTTTTATGGTAGGGAGCTGGAAAAAAAATTTTAAAAAATTTTTTTTTTGAAATTAAAATTAGCAGGGGCCCAATTGTTTAACCGCGGGCCCAACGCACATGAACCGGCCTGTCTGATGGGCCAAGAATGGCTGCCCGAACCATGGGCCTGCCCGCGGTTCTGGGACAGCCCGCGGTTCTAGGCTTTTCCGCCGCCATCTTGACATCTCTATGGAAATTAATTATTGTGATTGTGATATAATGTCCATTTTTATAACTTTTTAAATGTGAGTTAATAAGGTAAATATAGTGTGGTGATTAAAAATATAATTTATTTGTGGTTAGAATAAAACTTTATGAGAGGATAGATTCTCGTGGGGATATAAGTCCCCAGCAATTTTTGTTATGGATAAGATTCGACACTGTCCAACTTGATATCGCGTAATTACACCGACTTTATAAGCGAGGAATCATATTAGGCTTTCTTGATCGTCCAAACTGCAAAGGTAATGAAATCCTAGCCGTCATTTGTCCTCTAACAATATATAAATAGTCGACTCTCTCTTCCGTAACGTTAATTTTCTCTTAATCAATTGATGAATTGATTTGGATTGAAAATGTGATTTTAGTGTTTTGATAGAGTTCTTCCTCTGCAAATTCTCGTTCCAATTTTTTTTTTTTTTTTATCTTTTTCGTTTCGTTCTTAGAATAAATTTATATTTGTTGTTTATCCCTTCGAATCATAACTCTAGAGATTCTTTGATTTCCTATTATGTTTAGAGATTCAAGAATTTTTAGAAGCATTGCATATTTGGTACAATTTCGTGACTGTTCCTTGATTAGAAGTACTTTTAAGTACTTTTCTTGATTGAAATTTTAATGTTTTCTGGAGTTTTTTCGTAAAAAATTTTATTTTGCATTTATCCCTTGAATTGTGACTTTGAAGATATTTTGATATCTTGGTGTGGCAAAAGATTATTTTTCGATGGAAATCGGTCGCTGGTGCGATTCATGAGTGGATCTGGTATTCTTGTACTTTACGATGTGAATCTTTAATGGTTTGTGGAGTTCTTTCTCGCGTGAATTTCCCTAAATTGTGATATTGGGGCTAGCCGCTGTGGTTTCCTGTTATTGTGAAATATGGAAGAATCTTTAGAAGGGTTGGATGTTACATGCGATTTTCTGACTCGAACTGTTATTCTGGTATTTTATTGGATCTTTATAATTTCATTACTTTTTACTTCATTTTGTGAGATTTTTCTTATTTGCTTCTGTGGATTCTGCTTTTGGCGTTTTAATTATCTGGTTTTCAGTTTCTAATCTTGTTTGATGGAATTTTCTTCTTTCCCTTTTTAGTGCTCAATGTATCATTCTTCGTTTTATGAAAAGTTCTGATATCTATCCAGTTAGTTATCCCCTTGCTTTCTTGGCCTGATGATCTATGTACTGAACTTTATTCTAAGGTTTTTGGCGAGATTGTGTGTACTGGGGAACTAGGTCTTGAATTTTGTTGATTATTAGCGAGATTATCTCAATCTCGGGTACTAACTCATAGTGCTTTGTTGGTCTTTGTTCGATTATTTGTTCTACAAATGCAATTATAGACGCATGTATTTATACATGTATTAAGTGTTATGTATGAAAAATGGTGCTAATTGACTTATTTTTTATAAGTTGCAAGTGTCGGAAGTTTATGGGCGCAAGTGGATCAAGACTAGCTTGGATGGTGCCATTGGCAAGTGTCAATAAAATAACGATAATTAGAGTTTAACAGATCCAATAAAGATTATTCAAGTGGGTTTGAAAAGATAAACATCTACAAATCATCTCATCACTATTCAAAGTTGACAAAATTATCAAAAATCATCATGAAGTTGTAAGTTGTGTTCTTATCAAGATAGAGTATCAACTAGTGTGCAGCCTTTATTATTATGATAAATTGAACGTTCTAGACATCGGATTGGAGTAATTCAAGTTGAAGTATGAAAATAAGAGAGTCTATAGTCTTCTTCTTTATGACATTTCTAAGTTCATAATGGAATTCGACAAAAAAAGGGGCCAATAGGAGATAACCAGAAAAGAGTTATTGCCTGTACAGCTGTAGGTTTTTTAAATATGTGTTGAATTATGATTATCTAAATTCTGTAATTCTTGGTCTTTTAGAAAGCCAAGTTGAAGGGTTATAATTCATATTTTATCATCACCTTCTGAATCTTAACGAACCATCCTCAAAAATCGCCTACAAATTGTAAGTTGAATCATTTACAGGAAAGTTGTTGGATAAGTGGGCAGTGCTTAGTATTTTGGACATATTTCAGTGTACAAATTTCTATTTTACCCGAAATTTTTTTACCAGACATACATAGTAAACTTATTTTAGAACAACTTTTATTTTGGTGATAAAGTCCTAATCCAATGAATATCATTATCAAAATACAGTTACAAATTGCATCAGTTTTGCTGGAGCCAACTAAGCATGTAGAACTTCGATCAAGCTCCAAGTCGATCAAGTTAGGCTGTAGTTGTATTTTAATGATGAGATATACGTTAAATTGGGACTTATCACCAAAATAAAAGTTGTTTCAAAATGAGTTTTCTATGTGTGGGAAAAAATTTCAGGTCAATTGGAAATTTGTAGAACAAGATATGTCAAAAATATTAAACACTGTCCATTTGTCCAACGGCTATCAGGTAAATGTTTCAACTTGCAGTTTGTGGGCGATTTTTGAGGATGTTTCGTCCAAATTCAGTAGGTGATGATAAAATATAAATTGTAGCCCTTTAACTTAGTTTTCTAATAGATCAAGAATCACATAATTTTTGGATAATCATAACTCGACATGTGCTTAAAAAATCAAGCGTTGTACATGCAATAAGTTTGACTGTCATTCTTTTTTGGTTGTCTATTGTTGGTCTTTTTTGGTCGAGTTCCATTCTGAATTTGGAAAGGTTATAAAGATAAAGATTGTAGATAACTCACTTAACTTCATACTCGGATTATTCTAGCTTGATGTCTAGAATTCTTGATATGATCATAATACTAAAGACTGCACACATTCAACACCCTATCTTAATAAGAATACAACTTGCAACTCATGATAAATTTTGACAACTTTATCAAACAAATTTGAATCTAGTCATATGTGATGATCTTGTAGATATTTAAGTTATCTTTTCAATTCCACTTGAATCATCTTCATTGGATCTCTAGAAATCCGGTTATCATTGACACCTACTTCTATGGCAGTCATAAATGTTGACCGTCCGAACTAGTCTTGATCCAATCACTCCCATAACCTTTCGACACTTGTAACACATAAAAAAATACATCAACACGTACTATTTTTCATGCATAATACTTCTCAATATACATATGAGTACATGCTTCTATTACTTGCATTCTTAGAACATGTATTTATACAAAATGGACTTGTGGCATCAAAGTCGATTTACCCCCAATAAAATTATTGGATTACTATCAAATGAACGTTTAATGCCATAAAAATGATACATCAAAAATGCAAATTGACACTAATCAATTGGATTGCTCTGGTGATCCTTTTGACAGTTTTCTAGCTAGTCTTCCCATGTTTTGCTGGTTCTTCTACCTTGTGTTTTTGGATATTGA
>CAVNYN010250103.1:0-13946 GCA_963692815.1 Nyctanthes arbor-tristis
CTTCTCCCTTGTATTTATGTCTTTTGTTTTTCCTGAAGAACAAAAGACATAAATACACGTTTACGGAACCATTAAACAAGCATACCATTTGGCATGGGCGCAAGCAGTTGTGAAATAATAGCTTGAATTAGGAACGGCAAAATGGAAAAGCATGAAATCTGTGTTGCCAGAAACACCAAACAATAAACCACCGCCTATATTGGCATCTGATTCAAATAGAAGTTTGCATTTGACAATTTCATTAATGAAGTGGATTTACAATTAGTAAGAATCAAGTCTTATTCGCATGCTCAGACAAATATATCACATTAGAATGCATAGAATGTTATTAAATGACATATCACTCTGTCGGGAATCATAGATCAGGTTTTCTCCATATCACTGGGCACTAAAAATGCAAGTGGTCAAGCCTACATTAATAATGAAAGAAACAGGAAGCGTTTTAACACTACTTATTGCATTTCCAGCTGTACTCCCTTTCCAAGTACACAGAAGCTATGATGTCATATTGAAATGTATAAACCTCACTAATATTCACAGATATATGACAATAATCAACATCCCTCACATATATTTTTAGCTAAAGCACCAACATGAATATATATTGGAAAATCGGGAAAATCTACCAACATGAATTGGAAGTGATTCACCAGTAAACCAGCTAGCCACTAAGATTAAAAGCCAATTCAGAGAATAAAATAATCATACATCGACAGCTTTCTTTGCTGCAGCTTCTATCTGTTTGAAGTGATCCTCATTCAACCCAAGATCTCCATAAAATGCATCATAATAGAAACCCTGTACATCATTTAGCCAGTCATAACAAAATTGGTCATGAGTTAACATGACAAATGCAGAAAATGTAAACTAACTATCAGTTCGAGTTCCTAGCAAATTAAGTGATTCATCCAAAAACGGAGTATCCTATAGGGAGTAACTAA
Organism: Nyctanthes arbor-tristis; assembly: GCA_963692815.1. Classification (NCBI taxonomy): domain Eukaryota; kingdom Viridiplantae; phylum Streptophyta; class Magnoliopsida; order Lamiales; family Oleaceae; genus Nyctanthes; species Nyctanthes arbor-tristis. Next base: position 942 of record CAVNYN010250103.1, read on the forward strand.
AAGTGATAGATTGAGAGATACAGTCCGACTTTACCAACACGCATTCATGTAAACAGAAAAACAAAATTTCCCACCAAGAAGTTTATGCTTGATTACATTGTAGCCTAATCATAAATTGAACAAAATATCTCCTCTTGAACTACTGTGTAAGTTCTCTGGGATACTTCTAGCATCCTTTGTTCTTAATTCATTAATTAATCACTAGAGAAAGTTGAAAAATTAACTTACCTCGCCTCTTGTGGTACATGGCCCAATACACAATTTACATCCATAAGTCTGCTCCAAGGACTGTGATCACCAAACACAAACAGACAATATTTCAACTCAAGAGGCATAACAGTTTTAACTTGGGAAATGCCACATGGCCACAATAAGGCGCCACAATCTTTTACACAATCAATGAGAGCCATTGGATTTGTGTCATGATTTTAAGTGATTTGATGTGTGGGAAAGCAGCATGGTATCAAGTGTGATTGTGTTAAAATTTGTATTAGAAAATTGTGGTCGTTTATCATTACCCGTTTAACTTAAACATAAACGAAATTTTAACCAAATGCGTGTGTATAAACATATGGACGCTTAGAATTGTATCATCAGACCTGACCCAGGATGTGGGCAGTCGAGTGCCAAAAGGTATCACGCCCCTCATCAGTCTCGAAAGTAAATAGTTCAAGCTTACAATCACCCTCTAAGTGCCTATTCATGTCCCACAAAACTCCATCGACTTTAGCAATCAGTGCATTCGCGGCCAAGCTCTTTGAAATCTCCCTTGCAACGTCAAATGGTGTCGTGTTCCATTTCTTACCCTCCAGATCGGAAGAGCGTCGCATCCGGCAGCGTAATCCTATTTAAAAACACAGCAGTGAAAAAATAAAATCAAAATTCAAACTTGAAAACAGAATGATAAAAGAAAGGGCAAAACTTGGGAGATGTAATTACTGGATGGGATCCGGAGAGAGAGTAAGACGGTGTAGTTTGCGTTGATTTTGGATGGACTCAAAGAGGGAGATTCGCTTGGGGATAACAGTCTGAAGATAAGATTCGTCTTTGGTAAAAGCCGGAGAGGCGGAGTTGGGATGAGGCTTCGATTCAGTTAAGTCACCCATCAGAGAAAAATGGCGGCGGAAAAGAGGGACTTTGTTGGTAGGAGACGCCGGAGTACGGTGCAGGAATATGTAAATGCAGGAGAAGCGCCAGCTATGAGCCGCCGGAAAGGGCATAAAGCGGGGCTTCAACCGTTACAATATGCTGAAGGGTTTTTAAGGGTTTTTATTTTTTATTATTAGATTAGATGATGAAATTACTGCTCCCGTCATCAATCTTTGAGTTATTTCTACTACAGCCCCCAGTCTTTTTTTCTTTCCACATTAGCACCCACCGGGATTTTTAAGTTTTAACCCTTTATAGCTAACCACCACAAGTCTCCAGTTAAGTTTTATTTTTTCATTTTAACTTTTTCTTTTCTGATTACAAATTACAAATGGGAGGAGAAGTGGGAAGGATATGGCTCAAATCTGAACAAGGACACTGGTAAGGGATATATCATATATATGCTCTACCACTAGTTAGGCTATCTCTTTGGCCACAATCTCCACTTAAGCTAATATCAATATGAGCAAGATTGGTATGTCTCCAATTGCTAATACCAAGTTTAACCATTTTCATTTCAATTTTTAGTTGTTTTTTCTTACCTTTCTTGAACAGAAAAATGCTACATATATACTACTAGTATTACAAATAATAATATATATATTGAATATATGGTATCAATTTGTGAATTCTTGCACAAACATCAAAGTATATAGAAATTCACAAATCACAATCAGTTGTAGCTGGCGATGAAACGCATCCACCTGATATTCATTAACTAAGTAGTTTCTGAACGATTACAATGAGTAACTCGATGTGTGTATATATATAGTAGAAGATCAATTTTACATAGAGTTGACAAGGAGGATACTTGTGACAACTACTGCCATGGTCACTGGCTAGTTTTCTTGATCCTTAGATGCTAGAACTGGCTCAACGTTTTCATGGAGACTTTGGAAATATGAACACAGAATCCAAAGAAAGTCCAGCTTTTATGTGTGTGCAATCAATTTGAGTCATTGAAATTTTGAGTTCTGTTGGGATGTAAGAATTGTCAACAACAAAATCTCCTACATGATAGTGCATCCATGTGCCTGTAGCCTCACTCAAGTAACACTCTGATTTTGCCTTCTGTCCATTTGATGATGCTAATTGAAACTGAACAGGCTTAATATTCCAGCCACGTACTTGTTCTAGATCAGTACCTCTGATCTGCCGGCCAGCTCGTTTAGAGGCTCGACCCAGCTGCAACCGGAAAAACACGCCATATCTTCCGGCAGGAAACTCGAATTCCAGATCGCATTCCACTTGTAGCCACCACGTTTGTTGAAGATAAGCAACTGTGTGAAATCTGTACACTTTTTAATAATTAGGATAAACTGAATGTGAACAAAGAAATGTCGATTCATTGACCCAATTTCATCAATTTTCCAGTCACACAGAGACACACAAAAATTAATATGTTTACCGTGTAAATAAATATATACAAATATACACCTTCGAGTTGCACCAGGTATAACTAAGACTGTTCTGGCATAAATTGGATCTATATATATATATATATATATTACAATAATATATAGCAATTGGATCTATATATATATATATATATATTACAATAATATATAGCAATTGGATCCTTTTTTTAAATTTTCCAGAGAAACCCAGTCCGATCACATCCTATTTTTGGAGCAGTTTTTAGTTTTAAACAAATTTAATTAACGTAAAGCAATGAAATTAAGGTTGACTATACGACTATATATACGTGAATAATTTTTCCTTGATAATCAAGAAATCTTAGATATATACCATAGAAATTTGAAAATCTAATATTTAACCTGGATTCATCAGTGGAGATGTGAGTCCAGTATCTCCGATCATCTATTCCGGTAATTTTCAATCCCTTCCAGGAAACGGCGACGCAAATTCCTCGTCCATTCTTTTCCAACCAAACTTCCTGTAAAAGCCAGGATAAACAAATGCTCACAAGTTTCTTAATGGCTAGATGATTGTGATAATCTATCACGTTAAGTCTCGTATATTACCTTGTTACCACAGGAAAAACGAATGGGATGCCAAAATCTGGAGAAAATCTCTTTCTTGGACAATGATCTGCCTGAGGATTCGTCTTTGCTAAACAGCTTTTTCACAAGAAGCTGATGATTTTCAGGCAACTTGGGTTCCCACACAACATCAGCCAGTGAAGCCTGGTGGAATGTTTTATTTACACGTGCCAATTTACAGATCTCTGACGGCTCCAGACAAGTAAGAATCAAGGCAATACAGCTCTCTGGTAAGCAACCAAGATTAGGGTTTGCCGGAATTATTACAGTACGATCATTCTCAGTTGCAAAACCCGAAAGCCCAGCCCCCATGTGTAGAAACAAGAACCCTAAAAGAATCCGAAAGAAACTTGCTTTTACGTTAACGGAAATGGAGAAGAAGTGGAGAAAGAATATATATGTGTGAAGATGAATTTAAATGCATGTCTGGTTTTGGAATACAATATAAATATATGCATCTTTACTTTGAGAAAGGAACCCATATTAATTATGGATTGTGTGAAGTTCACTCTACTTGCTTTTTGTCTCCGGCCTTGAGGTAAGGACCCTGTTTGGACATAATATCGGAAATAAACTTAATAAGATATTTTAGTTGCTTTCTCCTACACGTTTTACATATATGACGATATTCAAGTACGTACGTATATTGAGTATAATTACAAACACAGTTTTAAAACGTATTCAAACACAAACTTCAATCATGCCCATTTAATTAACACGGATATGTGATAAACATATATGTTTGTCACTGATAATTAACTATGGTGTAAATAATATTACACTAGTTGGTTAAAGACCCTACTGATTTATTGTAATATATAGGTGTATTAACAAGTCAAGTGGTCCTTTGAAAATATACGTTATACTTTGTGGAAATTATAATATAGGATTTGCCAACCAGATTTTAACATGTATATGATCCAAGAACACGCATGGCAAGAAACATGTGTTTAATTAATTATCTAAAAAACTTTTGAATCCGAGGATATAGATCAGTTGAAAATCTTCCTATTTCAATATGATTTTATTGATCTAATGATCATGACTCAATAATTTTAAACCAATAAAAGTTAGAAGTTTGAAAATTGGCATCCAGTAGGAGATGAGTAGCTAGATCAAACGTTTATGAGTTAAATAAACATTTGGTCACTCAATTTATCCTTTTGTTTCTAAATTATTATTGATCTTTAACTTGTTACTCATTACTCGCTGAACTTATAAATGTGTTACATATCCATCACTAAACTTATAAAAGTGTGTCTCATCTATCACTAAGACGGATTCTGTTAGTCACATTTAACGGAGCAGATGACATAGCTTAACGGAAAAGTGAGGCAGTTTAACTGCTTCGCCACATGTCAAATGAGATACTTTTTTTGTCATTGAACTATTCAAAGCACTGCTGATTAGTCACTAAACTTACCTTTAAATTACTAATCTATCATTAAACTTTAACGTGCTACTGGCTTGTCACTAAATTTGCTTTTAAGTTACTAAATTATCATTGAACTTTGACATGTTACCCATTACTAACTGATATTAATGTACGTGCTATTCGTTTTCCAAACTTATATTTTTAATTTTTTTTCTTTTTTATAATATTATTGTCTATTTTCATATTAATCACATCTCAGAACGTCCTAAGTACTATTTTGAGATATATTATAATTTTCTATACTGGGTTATACCAGCTAAGTAGTAAATTCCGAATGTATTCTCTTTCTTAGACTTTTTGGTCATTGCCGTATAAGCGATTGTCGGAATTTATTACTTAGCCAAGTGTAAAAAATTACAATCTATCTCAAAATAGTACTTAACATATTATGAGGTGTGGTTAATATGAAAAATAAACAGTAATATTATAAAAAAGAAAAAAATTATAAATATCAGTTCGGGAAATGAAATGACACATTATACATTGATATCATTTCGTAAATTTTGGTTACTAACAGGTAACATGTCAAATTTCAATGATAGTTTAGTAACTTAAATGGAAGTTTATTGACCAACCAATAACACGTTAAAGTTTAATTATGGATTAGTAACTTAAAGGAAATTTTAGTGACCAATCAGTAACACCTTGAATAGTTCAATAACTATAGAGGTATTTTATTTGCCACATATTGAAGCTGTTAAACTACGTCACTTTGCTGTTAAGCCACGTCATCTCTTCTATTAAATGTAACTAATTGAATCTGTCTTAGTGATGGATGTGAACTACTTTTATAATTTTAGTGATGGATAGATAACACATTTATGTATTTAGTGAGTAACAGACAATAAGTTAAAGATTAGTGATAATTTAGAAATAAAAGTATAAATTGAGTGACTAAATGTATATTTAATTCGCTAGGTACAAAAGACAAATTAAGAAATTTTTTTTTTTTTTTTTTTGAGGATTAAGATAAAAAATTTTATTCACGAAAGATTGATCCTTTCACGTGCACATGCACAGAGGTGACAATGTTACACAAAAAAATTTTGTGCTTGGTCATTATTTTTACGTATCTTATTCACCTTTGTAAAATATTATTCCTCCTCTCAGCGTGTCACTTTATTATTACTTTTCATATATCTGTAAGGCATTAATTAATTTCAAGAATATTAATTAATTAGACCTATGTAAATAGAGGGCATCATTCTAAGTTGGAAATGTAAGTTATAGAATAGAATTAAATAAAAACTTCATTATTAATTAACAAAATGAAATTGTGTAGGTTAAAAGCTGTCAAAATTTTTTATTCTAAAGTTTATATATTAGTATAGGTTTGGTGCTTTACTGTTTCCAGTATTTAGATATACTAACAGATACCAATTAATTAATTATATTATAGTGATATATAATTGAAATAGGGGTATCCGTATTTTCAAAATAGAAAAAGAAAAAGAAATAGGGGTATTCGTACTTAACCCATGTCAATTGGCAATAATTATCCCATCTAAGTTTTCCAGTAGTCTAATTATTATTAGCAACTGTAGCAGTCTAATACCCTCGGAGGATGCTGCTACGTTGTGATATCTTGTGACCACGAGTGTATGTATACAAACTATATATCTAAAAAAGTTCACGTGATCATAAAGAAGGTGTGAGAAAATTTTTATTATTACCAATAGACGTGATTCAGCTAGTTTTTTTATTTTATTGAGACAATTATAAGCTACAGATGTAACATATATATACATATATATATGTATACGTACATATCACTCTGATTTGCATGTAATATCTTTCTTTGAACATGAACCATGCATTTGTACAATCTGCATTGGTAGAACTAATTAACTAATATTACACGCATGGCAATTGGTCAAACCGAGCTTGAAAAGACTAAAGAAAAGAATTTTGGCTCATAAGATACAAACACCTCTACGAAATAAATAGTAGAGTAACGCCAAATGCTTCACGGTAGAGGATTAATTAATTAATTTGCAATCTTGAAAGGTTTATAGAAAATCACATTGTTGCCATTTGTAACGTTGACTGGACTCTTTATCCAGGCATCTCTCAATAACTAAATCGTCTCCGACTTTTCTTTTACATATATAAGGGCCAATTTTGAGATAGAAAGAGACTTTGTTACGCTTTTTCATTTAATACAATCCAAATGCATTTAAAGATGTACAAGAACATTATGCTTGCGCCCGTTTGAAACTGTGCACATATATATACAGTTCTAAGCCGGAAAGGAAAGAGGGGCAAATAGCAATAATCATCAAACTGGAAACAAATTGAGAGAAGATCAGAGCGTCACCCAATGATCAAATGCAAGCTGGCTAATTAAATGTGGGCTTTGGATTATAGCATATAGAAGATGATCAATCAAGTTGAACAATCCATATCACTGATCAATCAAGTTGATCAATCAAGGAACTAATAACATAAGTTGGATAATCCATATATAGCACACGGCTAATATGTAATCAATATCTCAAACTAAAATCCAATCTGAAATAGATTACTAGAACATGTATTGCCACCATGCTCTTGATATAATGTGATGACCCAGTTAATGAACAACTTCCACTCTGTCGAATCTAAAGAAATCAACCCCCAGCCAAGACAGTGAATCCAACTTTCTCGACTTTGATCTTTTTCATCTTATATTAGTTGACATCTGCAATGCTTCTCCATCGTAGCTACTGGACGAATCCTCTATTGAGTGCCTCTTTGAGAATCTGGAGATAGGGTTGAAAGAGAGATCAAGGAGGCGGATTGGCAAGGAATAGTTGGGTCGGTCGGGTGATTTGGAGTTCACTGCGGTTCAAGTATGGGATGAGAGCCAAGTCCCAAACACTTGTGTTTAAGACGTTTTGGCTCGTTTGCTCCAGAATTAGCAAATCGCAACAGTTGAAGTTTGGCAATATAAGTGCATCAACTAAATAATGTAGATATTCTTGACAATCACAGCAAGTAACTCGAGAGATTATACTTATAATAGAAGATCAATTTTACATAGGGAATATGAACACAGAATCCAAGCAAAGTCCAGCTTTTGTGTGCGTGCAAACAATTTGAGCCATTGAAAACTTGAGTTTTGTTGGGATGTAAGAATTCTCAACAACAAAATCTCCTACATGACACTGCATCCATTTCCCTGCTGCAGCTTCACTCAGGTAACACTCTGATTTTGCCTTGGTCTGGCCATTTGATGATGCTAATTGGAACTGAACAGGCCTAACGTTCCAGCCATGGACTTGTTCTGGATCAGTAGTACTGCTGATTCTCCTGCGGCCAGCTTGTTCAGAGGCCCGACCAAGCTGCAACCGGAAAAACATGCCATATCTTCCCACAGGAAACTCAAATTCTAGGTTGCCTTCCACTTCTAGCCACCACATTTGTTGAAGATAAGCAACAGTGTGAAATCTGTACAGTTTTACTACAAGGCTCAGTCATCTAAAGCTTAAAGTTGAATGATGATCCTAGTGAAACAAACATTTTTAGAAAATGAGACTGTTGTATTACATAATATATACTTATAGCAATTGGACCCTTTTTCTTATTTTTATCCCATAACCATCCTGTTGTTTTAATTAGTTTAAACAAATTTAACGTAAAACAATGAAATATAATTTAGCATAGACTATATGAATAATTTTTTACTTGATAAACAAGAAATCTTCGATATATACCATAGAATACTTGAAATCTAATCAACCTGGATTCATCAGTGGAGATACAAGTCCAATATCTCCGATCATCTATGCCGGTAATTTTCAATCCCTTCCAGGAAATGGCAACACAAATTCCTCGTCCATTCTTTTCCAACCAAACTTCCTGCAGCCAGGATAAATTAACAACACATGTACGTACCCTCGCAATTTTCTTAACCTCAAGTGCTTGAACTGTCTCGATCATCTAGAAGCATGACTTGTAACGCTTACCTTGGTACCGCAGGAAAAAAAGACTGGGACGACACAATCTGGAGAAAATCTCTTTCTTGGATAATCTGCCTGCGGATTCCTCTTCACTGAACAGTTTTTTCACAAGAATCTGATGATTTTCAGGCAACCTTGGATCCCAGACAAAATCAGCCTGTGAAGCCTGGTGGAATGTTGTATTCAGAGATGCCAATTTACAGATCTCTGAAGGCTCCAAACGAGTAAGAATCAGAGCAATACAGCTCTCTGGTAAGCAACCAAGATTTGGGTGTGAAGAAATTATTTCAGTATCATTCTCAGTTGCAAAACCAGAAAACCCAGCCCCCATGTATAGCTAGAAACAAGAAGAACCCAATTATTATAATGGGGAAAAAAACCAAAGAAATTAAACTTGCAGGGAAACGGCTTAATTTGACGTAATTGGAATTGAATCTGGAAATGGAGAAGAAGTGGAGACAGAATATGTGAACATGAAACAGATGTGTGCTTTTGGAATAGGACTACGCATCTTTCTTTATGACAAGGAACCCATTAAATTATCATTATGGATTGTGATTGTGAAAGGAAGGATCATTTCATTCATTTGTGTGAAAATTTATGTGCCCCTTTGACTCGTCTCCAGCCCCAAAAATTAAGGACCATGCATATGTGTGTTGTATACGTACATTGAAGGAAAGAAATATAAAATTATGCTAAACTTGATTAATATGTGTGTATATATCGTACATAATGTTAATTAACTATGGTGCATGCACCTAATATTATAAGTGCTAGCTAGTTAATTAATATGTTGGTGTTGCATTAATTAATATAAGTCAAATCAAAAGGAGTGACCGTTGAGGATCGATATTGATGTCTTGTTGAAATTATAATATAGGATTTGCCAACCAGATTATAACATTTATATATCCAAGAACAGTGGCAAGAAACATGTGTTTAATTAATTATCTTTTTTAACTTTGAATCCAAGGAGAGAGCATGAAGATCTACCTATCAACGTGAATTAATCATTGATTTACTGATCGTGATTGCATAATTTCATGCCAATAAAAATTAGAATTTTGAAAATTAGCATCCAGTTAGGAGGGTAGCGTCAATAGAACTATTCTTCTTTATATAGTAGGTACTAAAGACAAATTAAGATAAAATTTCTTAAGTCACAAAAGGTTTATCCTTTTACATTCACATCCACATAGACAATGTACTCGATTTTTTCTTTTTTTTTGTTCGGTCATAATTACCTATTTTATAATTCGCCTTTGTAAAATATAGGATAATTGGCACTATCTAACCTCAACTTTTCATTTTCTTGTGCAATCTAACCTCTAACCTTTATAATTTAGCAATTATAGCATCAAATTTCACATTTTTTGGCTCAATCTAATCTTTTTTAACTTAAAAATACTATAGTACCCCCATCAAATTTTAATCAAACAAAAAATTACTATTAAATAAGAAATTGATAAACATAAGAAAAAATATCATTTAATTAGATTTTAAAAAAATGAACCGACGAGAATTTAGCAATGACAGTTAGATGGATTGATCCGCTCTTCTATCTGCCTAATGTGAGGTAGGTGCGGCCCATATTGATGTTAAGGTGGGGTTGAATGAAACGATTTTTTTATTTGTCTATCAATCTAATTTGTTATATTTTTTTGTCTTTTTTTTTATGAACTTCTCATTTATTTTATATTTTTTGTCCATTTTAGTTAAACGAATTGTCAAAGGCAGAGCAAGGCGGGCACCCTTGGTCCATCCCGTTTATTGAAAGTATCATGGCGAATAAGGTATTTTTTGTCATCACTATATGAATTTAACAGTGTCTCAAAATAAATACTAAAATTTAATATTCGTTATTTAATTTAATTATTTTATTTTATACTAATTTTAACTTAAATTAAAATTTGACGGTATTTTTAATATAAAAAGTTTAGATTGCGCAAAAAATATGAGATTTAAGATTATAATTGCCAAGTTTAAAATGTTATGATTAATTTGCACAATAAATTAAAAATTTATGATTATATTGTGCCAATTAACTTAAAATATATTACTAGTATCTCTCCACGTCTCTTTTTATAGTGATTTGTCACTTTTTAATTATTACCATGCATTGATTGGTACTTAATTAATTTCACATACCGTGCACTGGACTACATATATATTAGAAATTTCTAATGAACCAGGGCCGGGATCCTTATGAAGCCCAATTTTCAGTGAGATGCAGCAATGTGGTGTGTATCAGGTTAGGTATCAGTCTGTGATTAGAAACCGAGTTCGTAAAGAACCCGGCCTTATTTCCATAGCTGGATTAACATTAATTAATGTAAGTTATATAATAATTAATTAAATAAAAACTTCATTATTAATTAAGAAAATGAAATTGTGAAGGTTAAATTTTTTTGCTCCTTTTTTGAACGACAAAAGCTTTCAATATGTTTTCAGTCTAAGGTTTATACTATTAGTTTTTCCAGTAGTATTCGATATATTGACAAATACCAATTAATTAATTATTATAGTGATAACCACTTACTCTTGGATCACAATTTAAGCGTATCCAATGTTTTTTTTTTCTAAAAAAAAATATCCAATGTCAATGTTGTAGCGTCACATTAGTGTCGGATGTAGAAAATTTTTTTTCTTCACAAGGTTAGAATCAAGAAAATTCAACTTAAATATTACAACAACTTAGACTAGATTACTTGTAGGAAATCTAAGAAAAGAATGGGTTTTTGAAATGAGACATATATTTCATAAGACGTACAATTTTATTTTACCTACACGCATGCAATACATGCGCATGCATAATAACATGTATGCGTCTGAATGTTTGACACATATACACGCATGTATAATAACATGCATGCATGTAGGCAAAATAAAATCATTATTTATAAGACTCAAATGTATTGGACAATCTCTATCATTAATTTCCAAAAGGGTAAATTTCACATATCGTCCTCAACCTGTGCATTTAGAATCGCCTGCGTCCCTAACCTTTTTTTAACACACTAGGTCCTCAATCTTTTATAATTGCACACAAAAGGTCCCTCCTAACAGAATTCCTCCAAATTTCCGTTAAGTGGTAGATGAAATTACCTTTATATCCTTACCATTTAAATTAAAAAAAAAGAGGGGGAACCCCACCCCACCCCACCAACCCCACTGCACCGCACCAAACTGAACCGAACCGACAATGTCTTAGTCTATCGGAAATGGCAGCATTCCAGCATTTCCGGCAGTTAAAATGGGGGAGTTTTCCCCCTTTCATCTGCCGGAAATGACAGAGAATGGGGGAGCTCCTCCTCCCCTTTCCCCACAATTTTCTACCATTTCCGGGGCATAATGGAATGGCAAAAAAATCAGGGGGGGTTCTCGCCCATTTTTCTGCCGAAAACGACAAAACAGAAATGACAGAAAATGGAGAGAGTCTCCCTCCCATTCTCTATCTTTTCCAGCATATGAAATGGAGCTGCTGGAAATGGCAGTATTCTGGCGGCCAAGTGGCAGTCGGAATGCTGCCATTTCCGGCAGCCAAAGGCATTGCTGGTGGGGTAGGTGGGGTTTTTCCTCATTTTTTAATTATTTAATTCTTTTTTTTTTTTAAATTTAAAAGGTAAAGGTATAAAGGTAATTCCATCCGCTACTTCTCGAAAATTTAGACAGATTCTATTAGGAGGAACTTTTTGTGTACATTTATGAAAAGTTGAGGACTCAGTGCGCTAAAAAAAGTTAGAGACTCAAGCGATTCTAAGTGTAAAGGTTACTACGATATGTGAAATTTACCCTTTCAATAAAAAATCAACATTATTACTCTTAAATAAAAATAGTTGGTGAAAGGGCATATAGTTTCCTTCGTAGTTTCGTTCATAAGAGTTAATATTTTCATAATCAAACGTATCCATTGTGCTCAATTTTTATTAACTGTCGGCAATAAGAGTCGAATCAGGTTTGTCATTAACATCACACTGAATCACACATGAAACAGGGTCCAAAATACTACAAGCAGTCTCTTTTTTGAAACAACAGAATTTGCCGTCTTATATGTGTTAAGCGCTTCTTCTTAAAGGGCTTGGGCCAGGCCGGCCCCGGTACGTCGAACATTGAGTCCAAACATAATGGGGCTTGTGTTAGTACACCGGTAATACCCATGGGCCGTGGCGGGTGGGGAGCAGAAGTAGGCCCTCTTCGCGTAATTTTTTTTAGTGTAAATATCACCTACAATGTAAAATTTGCTATTACTTACTTTTTAACAGAGTATTGACTGATCTCAATTACAAAATAATCTTTTAAGGTAAGAATTGGCGTTATAATAAACACACACTTTTAATACTAGATAAATTAGACATCCAGTCCTCTTATGGAGACCAAATTTGATTACACATATATAGATGTGATTTTTTTGAACTTTTTTTTTTTTTTTTTTTTTTGAGAAAAGTGATTTATTTGAACTTAATAGTGAACATAAACA
>CAVNYN010250104.1:0-15713 GCA_963692815.1 Nyctanthes arbor-tristis
AATTAGATACTTATAATTAAAACTATAGAATCATTTATAAGTAATAAATAAGTAAGATTAATATGTTTGCCATTCTGAAAAAAAAATTAATGAAATTACTTTAATGGCAGACAACTTGGACCCCTATTAATTGACATGTCCTCTCCATGAATTATATAGCAAAAATATTTATAATAATAGACAAAAGAAGGGATTTTAAGGTACCACTTTCCAAAAGAGGCATGGACTCAGGAAACGGAATATAATTTGTTAAGGGAAAAAAATATAATTTGATATATATGGTGTAAGCATATCATTATATATTCAAGAAAATCATTATCATTTTCTTGAACTTGTAAAATTATGGGCCAAAGGGATGAAAACACTTTGTCCTTTCACCACTTTGGACGGCTTCATGTTTTCTACTTTTATTCATATACAGACCAAAATAAATAAAGATTTTGAATTTTGTTCTTTTGGTGATTATTTGCTAAATTTCAAGTGCAATATGATGTTTTGATTATTTAATATATTTCTCCCCTACAATCTTATTGTAATATGAAGGGGGAAAAAGGGAAAACTAATTAACATATATGAATCTTTATCCCTTACACATAAGATGACAAGAAAGAATGACTAGAGATTAATTCTTGAAACATCATATGTTTTCTTTTATTTACTTATTTATTTTGGTTTTTTTCCCTTATGAAAGTTTAACAAATAGGAGTGAAGAATGAAATCCCTTGCATCTAGCTTTTTGTGTTAGAGATGCTTGGAATGTGGTTTGCCTAATGATTTATCAACTTTAATTATCATGTCTAAAATAATAACAACTATTAAGTATATATTTTCTTCAAAAGTAAAAGAAATTGAAGTAACGAGAAATATTGTTATTTAAAAATATTTTCTAACACTTGAGTTTCATGAGGTATACACATGTAGGACACCCATTTTACTTGCCAGTACATGTCAAAGATTTGATTGAATTGTTTGATTTAAGCATTTATAATCGCGAAGCAAGCCTCAAACTTTAGATGAACTTACCAAGAAATTAGATGACTAATTAAGTTAAGAAACGTGATCCATTTTGAAAAGTTTTGGAGAAGAACCAAGAAATTATCTTCTTCTTCTTTTTTTTTTTTTTTGTCATTTACAATAATTCTATTATTTTTAATTTATCTAATCTAATACATGAAAAAAGGGCAATTTTTCTATGCAGGTAGCCAACTGTGAATATACTCTCCATAGAAAAATTCAAAAGAGGGGATTAGGACATCTAAGAAACTCAAATAAATTACTAAATAATAAAAGTTTTTTATTTGTTTATTTTATTTTATTTTTCATATAGTACAACAAAACATAGCAACTTCAAATGACTCCACCAATTTTAATGACTTCTTTCACATAAAAGACAAATACAGAAGTTAATATTAAGGCTTTTAGAAACCAAAAGGGACAAGAATATAAAAATGAGATTACAATTTCTTGAATTTTACAAATCTCATAATTAACTTAATAAAGTTCGATGATTTATATGCTTCACCAATTACTAATTTATTTTGTATAGACTGTTAAATTTGTAAATAACAACAAGATAATCATTTCTCTTGGTACAAATAGTATTATGCAGATTTATTTGGTCTATTATGTATAGATTGTATTCAATCTGTAATGAATTAAGATAGTCATTTGCCGTATTTTTTGTAATGCAGATATATTGCACTTGTAATTTCCTCCAAAAAAAGGGTGTTTTGGGGGGGTGGGGGGGGATAGTCATTTGTCCTGGTACAGATAGTATTACTGATTTATCTGAAAACCTCCTTTCTTCTTGATTTTTCAAACAGGAACAAATAGAATTATAGAATTGTTGAACATGTAAATTATGGAAACCTTAAAATTACACACCCCAAACTTCAAGAAATTAGTCACATATAATAATTGTTGTCCCTTTTGATTTACAAGCACTAAAAATTGGCTGCATTATATAGCTTAACATTTGTCTTTTATGTAAATGAATGATCAGTGGACATACGACATCCAAATTTCTAGCTGATTCCAATGTTTTGTTGTACAAACACATATCCATATTTTATATATATATATATATATATATATATATGGACAGAGTTTTCCTAGGTTAAAATAACAAAAGAAACATCAACCAGATCTTTTTAACATAACCAAATTTGTTGGTAATCAGTTTGATGGATAAGTTTCAGGTTTATGAATAAAATTTTCTTCTCTCGAGCAGTTTGCCATGAAAAGAAATCTTTCAAGATGGACTTTCACTATTAATTTGTACGAGAACAATCTTATAATTCATTACTAATTGGATAGTCTATACCAATTAATCAGTAATACAATTTGTACTTTGACAAATGGTTATCTTAATTCATTAGATTTGGACAGTCGATATAGCAGTTAAATCACTAATTTGTATGGGGACAAATGGTTATCTTAATTGTTACAAATTGGCGTACACCAAATAAATCCAGAATACTATTTGTACAATAATGATCCGGAACCACCTTTTGACTCCATAATAAAGTCAAACAGCCTACATAGACCAATGAGAAGTAGGGATCGATGTGAAGCTCCCCGACAACAACAGATGGCCATGTAATTAGTCCGTGTTGACTATCAGGTTCTATTACATAGTCAAAGGTGGACTCCAAATTAAAAGGGACGTGAATTTGTCATGTCTCTAGTCTAATTAAACAAGTATATCCGGTATGTTAAATAATCCAACAATACACACGTATCTATAATTCTGGTTCAAAAAACGAAGAAAAAAAAAGAAGGTTCTTGAATAAATTTGAAAATTGTTGTTTTCTTGAATAATGGTAAATCCTTAAAACAAGTTGGGAATATACTTTAAGACAACCCTAATGCTATTGGTATAATGTCGCTAATAATAATACATCAACTACACACCTACACATATAGAAGCAGGCAGTTTTGGATATCCTAAAATCTTAAGAAAATGGCAAACTGGAGTCTTTCTTTAATAGCACACTTCTTATGGAACGTATATTCAGAAGAATGAACAAATTAACAACTAACGAGAATCTACCATGTCAAAATGTCTCTATAGTACAACGCTCAACTGTAACAAATTAACTTGTTTCAATATATCTTTGACACGCTCTGTAACATCCCACAAAATTTTATAGATCGAATATTCATCACTTTAAAAATGATGTGAAAGTAACTTGAACTCGCACTAGTTGAAAGATTATAAGATCATGACAAAGTGATCAAATTGAATTGTATCAATGGTAAAGTTACAAGATTTGTTGCTTCAATAAGAATGTGATAATATAATTACAAAGTCGAGAGTTGCCACTCAATTGAATAATATAAATTGAAATGTGACAATGTAATCGTATTTGCGCTCTTCCGATCTTTATGCACATAAATGTCAAGAATTAAAACATGATCATTGGTAACATGATCGATAGTTGGGCAATGAATTGGAATTAGAAAGTAACTATTGACATTGCATTGATAATGACTGACTAACCACACAAGGTTGTGGTATTGAATAACGACGTAAATTTGTATTAGTACGTCACAAGACTCAAAGATCATTACTCGAGAAATGCTTAAAGACAATAGCGTAGTCATTGATTAGTATGACGTGAAATATAACCACTGAATTGTAAACTCTATTAAGTTGAAGGTCTCGAATAACATAGATCAAAGTACAATAACTTAATCATAAGATGATACAAAGTATAAGGACTGCTTGGGCAATAAATGAATAAACCACATGACCTATTAAAATAAATGGTGCTAATTAAGCCAAATGTAGTATCCCGACTGGCTGAATTCAGAAGATTATTAAAAACAATTAGATTCAGCAATTATAAATAGTAGGAAGGATGGAAGAACTCAAGCGAACCTATCCCACTAGCCCTTTCTCTCTTCCTATCCATACCCGTCTAAAGGGCCAATTGTCTCCCTTGCTCTTCCGATCTATCTCAAGCTCTTCATAAAGGGAAATTCGTCCATACCTATTGAAGGGTAAAGAACAACCCTTAAAACCCACCAAAACACCCTCCTTGCACTTGGAAAAGGCTCTTAATCATATATGGTTATATCCTAACGCGAGAAATAATTTTAATCAAGGAATATCAAGGCTTTAAGGGCACTTTCCCACTTAGGATTATCGGAGGAATATTTGAGGTGAGTAACTAATACTTTGATTCTTTTTTTTTTGCATTTATGATGTTTTGATACGATAAGCATGATCTTAATTGAAGTATTCTATGAGACAAACATAGATTTCATGCCTTGAAAAGAAATATTAATTTATTGCATTTGACTTACTAGTTACTCTACCTGTTTTTTATTGAATTGCTTTGAATTGTTTCGTACACTATGATCTATTCAATAATCCCGAGACAGGGAAGATTAGTGTGGTGTTTGCTTTAAATTAGGAACTTTGGTAGGGGTCAACCGGGGTTCATTGTGAATCTAGTTAATTGTACATGGCTATGATTGAATGGATTAGATTGATATGACTCTTGCGCGCACCACGGGTAGTAGTTTAACTAGTGATAAGGCACATTTGTGCATTGACAAGCTTTGTGTATTGAATGGTTTTCTTGAAAATAAATCTTTCAAACAAAAGGTGAATCAAAGGATTTTGTTACTCACTGAGTATTTCGTATTCACTCCCCTCTTCTACAATTTTTGTAAATAAATGAAGATATGATATTTGAAAAGCAATGTAAGACATGGGTTGGAACAGGCTCGCGAAGGGAGTAGAGTTTTGCATGTAGTGACAACCTGTCTTTGAAGCAACTACGAAAGCAATTATGAATTTAATATCTTTTGTATTAATAAGTATACTCACTTCTCTATAAATGTATTTCTAATTTTATATAACATTGGTAACTTACCTTCTAGTATAATAGATTTCCAACAATTTGTCTTGAAAAGATTAATTTTGCTCGTTTAGCAATCAATGAAAAATACTTATTAATATAACTTGTTGAGTTCTTTGCATTTTATTGAGAAATCGAGTTGCAATGATTCTTTAAAATATAATAACTTGTTAATTTAAGTAATTAGCTTTATCAAGTCAAAAGCTATTTCGTTTTTTTGTATGTCTCATTCTCACTATTTATGTTAAAGCTTCCGCTAAGGACCTTGTTAATTAATATAAGATATTTGTAAATATTGTAAAATTAGTGAGGGCGTGACGCGTTCGTCACAAATTAACATTCATTCTACAAAACGTGCCAAATAATGAATGGCCCCAAGACTTGAATTCAAAATTTTACTTGATCCGCCTAAAAAGTTGAGTGGATTTATTTAAATTATAATTAGCTCTATATCATCTAGTAATGCTATTTGTACTAGGACAAATGGTTTTCTCGATTCAGTTGCAAATTGGACAATCCATGCTGAATGAATCAGTAATACTATTTGTATCAGTATAAATGGTTTTGTAATAAATTCATCAAATAATTGGACATAAAAAGGAAATTTCAATAGCATATTTTTCCCAATTATGCATTAGCTTCAATGATTGCATTCTTCTTGTTCTTTACTGTCAGGGCATCTGCTCCCATAATTCATTCTTAATATAGGATTTTCAGACTTTTTTTTGCCTCCTGATACTAGGGGAGATAGGGGACATGTGAGTGTGGTTCGAACTTGGAAACTTCTACTTGGAACTTGAGGATCCAAAAACTATGACACAGTTCGAACCAGTGCGTCCTTTAATGAAAAGAAATATTAAACAATGCTCAATCAGTGAGGATTTATTAGATCTTTACGTTAGTTAGTATATATATTATGCTAAATAAGGTTCTAAAAAATGTAAAATGGAGCAAGTAGTCACTAACCAAGCATTACATAAATAATCACACTAATAACGTGCCAATGAGCTGACATGTAAGAATATTGTCAATGAGGGGCATTTTTGTTTAATTGGTCACCTAATATATTTATATATAGCAATATATTAACTGATTGCAGAAGAAGATATTAACTGATTGCAGAAGAAGAAGATCTTTTTCATATAATTGTAATGTCAAAAGGCTAAACAAAATATATGTGATAAAAGCATATATTTAACGTTCCAAAAACATCAGTGTGTTTAGCAACCATTTATAAATATGTTGCTTATAAATTATTACGTGACATCATATTATTAATTTTTTTTGAGAAAAATCAAAAACTGCAACTTAACTTTTATTTTTTTGACTTTTTGAAAAAAAAAAAAAAAAGAAATCAGTGAAATAATGTAGGCGGCAATTTATAAATAGAGATATTAATAAATTGAGTTGCCAAGCACACTGATATTTAATGTTAATAATGAATATTTTCAAGTGTTATCATCAACATAGGGATGTCTTTTTCCTACAAAGCATTAAAAACAACACGTTAATACTGTATATGTATCTGTCCATGCATCTTTGCCACTGTCTTTTTACTCAAACCTTACACTACCATCAAGGAAAAGCCATGTTCTAATAATTAAATTAATTAAATTAAATTTTGAAAAGCAAAAGTTCTAGAAATAATAATAATAATAATAATAATAATAATAATAATAATAATTTGTGCATCAGTTTGGGGAGGTATATATATGAACCATAGACCACTGTCCCCAAAATGTCGTTTAGTACAAAGGAATTCCATCAATTAAGATTCCACCACTCAACACACATACTACACTACACTATTCTACATAGTACATCCTAGGCCCTATAAATATACAAGAAAACGTTGTTATTTTCGTCAAAGTATACATATTAATCTTCTTGTAATTAAAACTACAAAACTCTTGCTAGCTAGCTAGCTTGTCACCTTGTTCATCATCATTAATGGCTTCTCTAGCACTTACTTTCTCCTTCAAATCTTATAGCTCATCGACGAATTACGATGATTCGAATGATGAAAGATTCATGCTCCGGAAGATTTATAAGTATTCGAGCGGCAGGAGAAGGGTTTGTTTCGAGAAGATTAATCCTGGGTTAAGTATTACGAATGTTGCCACGAAACCACAGCCTGCTATCGTTGCTCCGCCGACCCAAAAAGTCGGCAGAAAAGACAGCAAACTTGCGGCGTGGACTAGCGTAAAGCAAGAGCGGTGGCAAGGCGAGCTTAGCGTTCAAGGCCAAATCCCGCTCTGGCTGGTATGTGCATCTCTCTCTCTTCTCTAGATATTTTCTGTATAAGAAGATGAAAATACCGAAAACAAGAAAAACAAAGGTAATTCTTTTCTCAAATTACACTAAAAAAATAGAAAATGAATTCAAAATTGAAAACTGAAGCACGAAGAGAATAAACCCAAATTACTGGGTTGTTTGAGCTTGGTTATTCGATGTTTTAATTATCATTTACATGCAACATAAGTGTCTCTTTTCAAAACATTTTTCTATCAAGCTCCAGTACTGATTTGCAGTACAGATTTTGCAATGAATTTCAAGTATTTTTATTATAAATTATAATCAACTGAACGTGTTGGGAATATTGAAATATGTTTTCGTCAGCAAATCTGGGCAGATAGAATGTAAATTATTCATGTCTCTGATTAATGCAGTAGGTGAAGGAGTCTCATTCCTAATATACTAATTAATACATAATAAGTTTGTCGTTATTAATTAGCCGTACTATACAATAATTATGTGGTAATGGAAATTAATTGATTAATTTTTTTTAAAGAGAACTATTGTTATATATGATCGAGCGAAGTGGACATAAAGTTATTTTCGTGAAAGAAAAAAAATGCCATATTCAACCCCGACCAGTACTTGGGAGGTCCCAAGTAAAGCGACAAGCAGCGGAGGTTCGGGCCGAAGGATGGTGTAGCTGAGAAGTACTGGGGCTCATTATGTTAAGGGATTTTTTTCCCATATTGGATAAATATAAACTAACAGGAACATACAAGGATTTGGGTTACTCGTTTAACAAAATTGACTTTTTAAGATGGACTCCAAATTTTGGTACACTTCAGACCCTAACCACTTGATAATTTTTGCAGAATGGAACATACCTAAGGAACGGTCCAGGGCTCTGGCACATAGGAGATTATGGTTTTCGACACCTCTTCGATGGTTACGCAACATTAGTCCGACTACACTTCGAGAATGGTCGTCTCGTGATGGGACACCGGCAAATCGAATCGGAGGCGTACAAAGCAGCCAAGAAGAACAAAAAGCTTTGCTATAGGGAATTCTCTGAAGCGCCTAAGCCAGACAACTTCCTATCCTACATTGGTGATCTAGCCAACTTATTCTCCGGCGCGTCACTGACGGACAACGCCAACACCGGCGTTGTTAAACTCGGCGACGGTCGGGTTGTCTGCCTTACGGAAACAATCAAAGGATCAATCGTTATTGATCCTAAAACTCTGGACACAATAGGGAAATTCCAGTATAGCGATTCGTTAGGAGGCCTGATACATTCGGCTCATCCTATCGTGACAGAATCGGAGTTCCTAACATTGTTGCCGGATTTGATAAAGCCGGGGTACTTGGTTGTAAGAATGGAACCAGGCACAAATGAGAGGAAAGTTATAGGGAGGGTGGGGTGTAGGGGAGGACCTGCACCGGGTTGGGTTCATTCTTTCCCTGTTACAGAACACTATATAGTTGTGCCTGAAATGCCACTGAGATATTGTGCACAAAATCTACTAAGGGCTGAGCCAACACCTCTGTATAAGTTCGAGTGGCACCCCGAGTCGAAAGGATTCATGCATGTCATGTGCAAAGCTAGTGGCAAGATTGTAAGTCTCTTACTCTCGATCTCTGTCTCTTATAATACGATATTTTTGTCTCAAAATGTATCTTTTAAGTTGGTGTTACAAATGAAGTTGCTGATGGTGGTATGAGAGTAGTTAGGGTTAAGTAGATTTATGCTAAGCCTAAGTGAATGAATATTTGTCTTCCGTGATTCTTGAAAGTTTTGTTCTAGGCATAACGTGTTAACAGAAGAACTCGATCGAGCTTGTTTAGGATGACTTCTGCTTCTTATATAAGTGTTTATGGAACTCTTAGGCCAACCGTAAGAGTCTTTATTTTATATAATCTATACTTACAAAAACTTTGTCTTGAATTCAAAGGTGGCAAGTGTAGAAGTTCCTCTATATGTGACATTCCACTTCATCAATGCGTACGAGGAGAAAGACGAAGATGGAAGAGTCACGGCCATCATCGCCGATTGTTGTGAGCACAACGCCGACACCACAATCCTCGATAAGCTCCGGCTACAAAATCTCCGATCATCCTTCGGTGTAGATGTCTTACCAGATCTCAAGGTATTATAACTTCATTTATATTTCAACAGTTGCTTCTAATAAAATATATACAACATGATTAATTGGATCCTTTTCATTAGTGCAGGTTTCATTTCCCATGCTTTTACTATTTGATCCACTAATTATATAAGTTAATAAATTTTGGAATTGTCCCCCACTTTGAATGAACCCAATTATGCTATGTGTTGAAAAGGGAAAAAGGGTACTACACATTGTCGCCAAAGCACTAGATCATTTTCTACGTAGCTTTTACTTATTCTGCATGCATGGGTTATTTTGAAAAGATATAGTGGATATCTAAGATCACCGTCATAAATCCAATGTCAAAGAAATCAAAACCTTAAAAAGATGTCTATTGGTACCATAAAGCCTATATAGCTGATTATAAACATATAATCGTCACTTCCATTATATGTCACCTCTTATTGAAGTGGACTCGCCACATCAACTTCACATCAATGGATGACAAATTGTGGATCTTATTGAAGTGGACTCGCCACATCAACTTCACATCAATGGATGACAAATTGTGGAAGTGTCACATGACTGATTATAACCACTATTAGTTGCAAAACCGACCCTTATTCCCACTTAAGAGCCATTGTTCTCTAACAATATGCATCGATCCTGTTGACCCTTGAGAATTAACCATGTATATGATATTGTACGAAAGAAGCAATGTTACCAACAAGTAGTGGCTGTCGCGTGCAGAGTTGGGAGGTTCAGGATACCGATGGACGGGAGTCCATACGGGAAGTTAGAAGCAGCACTGGAACCAGACAAGCACGGAAGAGGAATGGACATGTGCAGCATCAATCCTGCTTATTTGGGAAAGAAATACAGATATGCCTATGCCTGTGGCGCTCAACGCCCATGCAACTTCCCCAACACCCTCACTAAGGTAAACCTGATTTCATTCGACGGCCTGTTTAATGTTTTCAACTCGACTGGAGAACCGGCAAGACCAGTCCCAAGTCTGCTCTCTTTTATGCCTTTTGTATTTGATTTTGCTAAAGAATGTGTTACCTATGGTGCAGATTGATCTCGTTGAGAAGAAGGCAAATAACTGGTACGATGATGGCTCTGTGCCCTCCGAACCACTTTTTGTGAGATCGGAAGAGGTGCGACCGAGGAAGATGATGGTAAGTCAATAACAAAACCTAATGAATTTTCCACACAGCATGCTTGGCAAGACAAACTCGTCAGAACAGTAATAACGTGAAGAGTATAAATTAATGTAATTCCAGCTACAAACAGAGTTCCAAACGAATTCGCACCACTAATCAAGAAAATGATGCTAAAACAATTCTGGTATGTTTGATGCACATGACTAGCCAAGAAAATTATCTCTCTTGCTTATCAAATCAAATACATAAACTAAATCCCATTATGCAGCGGCACATTTTCTACAATCCCATACCCCCTCTGCGGTTTCCTTATAGCTTTTGCCAAGTTTTTAAATATCTAGAGTCGGGTTCAAGGATACATGACGACCCGAGTCCTAACAAGTGTACATTCTATACACAGGTGTAGTGATCTCAATGGTTAGTGGAAAAAATGGCGAAGGATATGCTCTATTACTGGACGGATCCACATTCAAGGAAATTGCCAGAGCATATTTTCCTTACGGACTTCCATATGGACTCCACGGGTGCTGGGTTCCAAAGGCCTAAAGTTGAGGAATATTTATGCATAACTCTTCCAACTGCATTTGGGCATGATATCTATGCTTCAATAGACAGTTGACATAGATGATATTTCGTAAGATAAAAAGTACTGGTGTAAAGTAGTTATTTGAGATCGGTTTTGTAGTTTTAGAAAATGCTTAGCGTCTTATTGTGTATGTAAAGTACAGAGCATCTTATTAATGAAGAAGTTATTTATATTACGGGTCAAGCCTAGTGCAGAACTGGAGAACAATTTATTGACGCTTTGGAGTACCACCCACCATTTCATCAGATATTTCAATAATTATAAGGTTTTCTCCCTCGCTCTCTCTAATCTAACAGAAAAATACCTTCTCTCATATTCCATTTTACCAGATAAGAAACCAGGGCAAACTACTATGGAACTTGATACCTAATATACCTTTGTAACGAGAAAATCTCATGTCAAGGTTACAAGTGAAAATTATATTGTACATAAACTAACAGTTAGCACTTCCTATCTGGAATGGTTAGACAAGTGAAACGAAAAATTGACAGGCATCAACAATTTTTCATTATCGAGAAACTGTATTTCATTTTTCAACATGCAAATGGCAAGGCAGGGTGATACATATCTCCTAAAAAAATTAGCAGTATTTTCTGTTGTCCGATGCTGTAAGGATCCAATTAAAAGGTAAATAAATTGGTTTCCAGGATAAGGTAAGAGGACACCTGAAGTCCGATCAGTTTTGTAGAGTAGCAAATCAAATTCCTCCTATTAAGGATGAAGGCCTTGGTGAGAGAGCAAGGCCAAGGATAAAAACCTAATGGCCTCAAAAACTCAGTTTGAATGCTGATCAGCTGAGACGGTTAATCTGGTAAATCTACTTATTTGATATTACTTTTGATCTGTATAGACAGCATCAACATCATCGAGTTCGAGTAATTTGGACATCAATTCCTTGTTCAAGTCCATAGCTTCATCATCAACCTGCAATCCATGAAATATCATTAATATCATTGCCCTAACATGATGATAAAAGGAAAGCCAAAATGTTAGCTTTACATCATACAATTGATTATCTTCAGAAGGAGATAATTGACTGTAAATTCTTTGTTTTAAAATGACCAGGTTTGTTACATGGCATACCTCCAGTGGAGTAAGAGGAAGAAGCTCAAATCCATTGTCAGGTTCAAATGTTATTCCTTCCTCACGTAGCTTTGCTAATATTGTGGGGTAGTTCTCTGCTGAACTTACAATTTTAAAGTATCTATTGACAATAATCAGGCAGAAAAGTTAGAATCAGCAAAAAGATGTGCAAAGCAACTTTTTCAACGGCAATCACTAAAGCAAGAAAATTCCTAAATAACTTTATCTGAGTTTTGCATTTGTAAGATAATTAGTTATGTAGCATCTTCAAGATCTGGCATACCACAATTTTTGGAAGAATAACGCTATCTATCACTAGTGGTGATCATCGCCATCCCATGTGGCAGTGTATTGTCATTAAATGATAAGTGTAATTAAATATGGGGACATGTGATGGTTTGAATTGGACTTATTATTTAATGTCACCTAATGATAGTGATGATCACCACCAGTGATAAACAACACTATTTCTGGAATGTAATTAAAAAGTTTGGACCTTATGTTTGAAGCATAACCCTATTAAAGCAAGGACATGAGACTATTCTAAGCATAAGTTACCTCTCTAGATCGGAAGAGCGTCGTGTCACGAAATAGAGCAGAACTAAAGTTTCATTATCTTATTAACCAATTTAAATTTAAAGCAGATTAAAGTGTTCAGGAACCAAGACAACTGAATACCTTAGTACTCATATTAACGTACAAACAAAGCAACAATATTATCTCCTTTCATTGATGTCTTCCTCGGGATCATCTTCATCCGATGAGGGTTCAATGACATCATCAGCGCCAGCATCTAAAGCAACACTAAGAATCTGATCTCTATCAGCATCTGTAACTTTTACATTTACAACCCGAGCACGTTTGAATTTAAAAATGATCGATCCAGGATCTGCCATCTTCGCCCCACAATCCTTCACTACTTCTCTAACAGCTGCGACTGATCTGTTTACTTTGTCCGTTAATACATCAACTATTATGCCAACTCCACCATAGCCATAGATCTAAATATGCAAAAGATCAATAATAATTCGATTGATTCAAAACTATTTTAGGGAAACAATGCATTTATTCTCCACCCCATTGCAAAACTCTGTTATACTATCATTTACGCAGACTGACTTTATGAAGCTACACTCGTCTACGTGACGCCCGAAATTTGTGGCAGGACATTTCCATAAGAAACATGTAATAATTTAATAGACAAAAATGCCCTCTATCACTAGAGACTAATGATGCACCTAAAAAGTTAAGAACCAACTAACTTCTTACAAAGTTTAGAGACCAGCTTGCTACGAGAGCAATAGATCCCGTTAACACTGCAATTTTCACTTATGTTAATGAGAAAACATTGCAGGTCATATGGCCACTACCTCATATACTTTCTCAATATAAGATTCCTGTCCCTTTTCAGAAGCTCTCTTGATATTACGCTCTATGATATCCTTAGGCACATCAAGCTCCTTAGATTTCTCAAACAGTGCAGCAAGAGCTGGATTCGATACTGGACTGGCACCACCTTTCTTTACCCTATGACATTCATATAGAAAAATAAGGATCTTGGTTTATTTTAAATCTATGCTAATTCCATATACAATACAATAAAAATTATTAAAAGAGAAAATTGCAGGCCCGGGGGGAATACTATTGGCTTCCAAACATGGAAACCAACAGTAGATGCTTAACCGACAGAAAGCCAGAATGTAATTTTTTCTGCAAATTGACACTACCAGCATAACCAACATCCCTGGCCAGCCATACGTAAAACACATCTCTAAAACCCACTAAAATGCCAAACAGTCTGCAATAACACTAGCGCCCCCACCCCCCCTTCTCCCCTCTCCCTTCCTCCTCCATTTAAAAGAAAACCTCGGTGTAGGTATGATTCTGAGTGCTTGCCACATTTTGTCATGGTACCTTAGTGAATGCAATTCTACGTGTTTGTATGATATTGGTTTGTGCATCTTCTGGATCCTACAAACTTAGGCTAGGAATTACTTACGCTATCAGATCACACTATGGAAAGTTTCTAGCAACTACTTACGCTGATACTACTTCCTTCCCAATTTTCGAGTACAGCTTTGCCTTCTTAGCATCTTGAGCAGATCTCAAGTAAGAAACATTTCTAACTATTGAACTCAATAATCATAAGAAACTCTTCTTTTTCATATATCCCTCAACAGCTTGGTAAACATATTATCAGGAGACTCTTAACAATCAAACTCCAACTGATGCAAAATGTTTCTCAGTCTACTAATGGGCAGTAGATCTTAGACTCATTGTCAATTAAATGTGTAAATGAAAAAACAGATTAAATATACAGATACCAGAACAAAAAGTACATGATAGAATGTAAATACAGTTGCCAAATAAGATGGATGCTCATGAATCAGACGCTATCTTCACCAAAATGCTCTACAAAAATCTTTAAAATTATATGCAATCAACTAGAGCTCTTCTGAGAATCCAAATATCACAAACAAAAGACTCAGACAGCAGAAAGCCAGAAACAGAAATATTTCCTACTTCCACGCATTTTTTACCTCCTCCAAACCCCATTTCAAATGAAATAACTTGAGAACAAAAATCACTTCAAAAACGTAATAAAAACTTTCATCCAACATCCAGCTATGTGACTACCTTTCTTCCAGCAATTTTGCAGGAACGTCTACCCATACATAGAGGAGGGAAAGTCGAAATCTTTCTAATAGAGTTTCCGGAATGAAGCTCATATGTTGAAACCCGGATTCCTGAAGATGAGTAGCACGAAGAAGATCGTAGATTTCTACTTAGACAAAATGTTCCTGAACAAAAACTCAAAACGAAGTTCTATAATCAAATCCCAGCTCTTCAATCAAAAATTGAAAAACTCTACTTAAAACTTGTTCCTGAATAGAAATTCAGAACGCAAGGTCTATAATCAAATCCCAGCAATTGAATAAAAAGCTAAAGCTTTCTACTTGTACGGGTAACGAGTTCCTTAAAAGAAACAAAGCTCTCCATACCAAATCCCAGTGCTACAATTAATTGAATATTTCTACTTAAACCACCACGTTTCTGGATCAAAATTGGAAATAAGCCTCTCTATAATCAAATCCCAATTCTCCAATCAAGGAGAACTTAAAAAATCTTACTCGGAAATACCATTGCGTGCATTTGTTGTACAATCAACATCCCAATTGTAGTCTATAAATAAAAAGCCAGAATTTTCTCCCATAAAATCTAATTTTTAGGGGCGGGCCGTGTGTGTGTGTGTGTACAATCACAGAGAGAGAGAGAGAGAGAGAGAGTTTACGGCGAAGTGTGAATGAGTTTGAGGCTTTAAGAGAAACCCCATTTGAGAATCTGAAGATTAATGAACCAAATGCTCTGATTGCTGAGGATGAAGGAGACATCATTTCCCCCAATTTTTGTTTTCTTGAAATGCCGAAATGGGTCTCTCTCGTTTGCTTCCTTACGTTCAACCGATTCTTGGAAAAGTAAAGCTACCAGGATGATGATTGGGTAAACTCTGTTCTACTTTTTTTTGGAGGTGTGTTGGCTTGTTTTTAATTTTTTTTTTTTTCCCTGTTTGGGGGGGGGGGGGGGGGGGGGGGGGGGGGGGGGGGGGGGGGGGGGGGGGGGGGGGGGGGGGGGGGGGGGGGGGGGGGGGGGGGGGGGGGGG
>CAVNYN010250114.1:0-11614 GCA_963692815.1 Nyctanthes arbor-tristis
TTTTTGGGTCAATCAACTGGAAATGAATAAATTATTAGCTTTTTTCTTGGTCAGCTGGTTCGTACTCATCTGTGTGTGTATTTCGCAAAAGGGCTTAGTTTTTTCAGATTGATTGAATGAGGTTGAATTACTCCATGGATTTCAAATCGTATTAAAAATCAAAGAGAGGGTTGATGTGTATTTTCAGATCCAGTCACGCAAATTGCTGAACATATTCAATGGTTTTATTCACAAATTCGACCCCAACGCACCCAGATCCCTCTCAAAAAAAAATAAATAAATAAATAAAATGATGATCGATACTCCAAAGTAGTTCCACATTAGTATTTTATAGATCTATGACAATTACTATTATTGATGGTAGCGGAGTAGATTCAAAGCAGTTCAACTCCACAAAAATAAATTGTTCTTATTGCCCCCTGTGATTTGCCAATTGCGGGGTAGATCCGAGTAGGATGATGGTAAGTTGGATTGGGGTCGCCCTTTTTGATCCGCCAATGTACATAATGGATTTTCCAAAATTGAATTTTCTTTTTTCAATAAAAAAAAATGTACGTTTTTATGCCATGGGAGATAAGGATCAGAAAAGAAGTAAGTATGATTTGAACTCGAGATCTCTTACCCAAAAGCTGAGCATCTAACAAATGTGTCAATGCTTGAACACTTTAAAATATAATAAATTAAGATTCAAAATAAAAAATATACAAATAACAAAGAAATTCACATCTCATGCTTCCTCTTTCCTTTTTTTTTATTTTTATTTTTAAATGAAGGGAGATATAGGGTAGGGTAGGGTAGGGTAGGGTAGGGTAGGGGAGGGGAGGGGCAAGTGTCGTTCGAACCCGCGACCTTCGCCCTGAAACCAAGCATTCTAATTACTGTAGCACAATTCAAATAATAATTCACAGCTAATACTTGATTATGGTTTTATTTTTTATTTTTTTTCTTTAGATCTTTTCTTATTTTTTATTTATTTTGTGCTTTTTAATAATATAATATTCAAGGAGTCAATGAGGCCTCAGCCCAGTTGATTAGGGGTTTAAGGTTGAAGCCCTGAGACGTATAGATCCCAGGTTCAGTTAGTTATGAGCTAAGGTTAAGGCCCTAGAGTGTAGAGGTCCCATGTTCTATTCCCTTTATGTGGAGTTTGTCTACATTTTATATGTAACTTGTATTCTCTTGTATAGAAGTTTGATTTCTTGTAGTCCCATGTATAGGGGTTTGTATTGTTGATTTCTGTACTTGATTTGTATTATTAATTTTTTTGCGTTGTGTTTCAGAATAATATATATCTATATGCACTTGTAGTGTCATGATGCGAGTTGTAATTATACTTTAAAAAATAATATATTCAAGGCGGATCCGGCAGACGAACCTTGATTCGTGATTACCTTGTGATCCATTTTGGATCACAATTTTTGGTTTAATTTGCCTCACTGTTCTGCAAATAAGAAAAACTTAATTCTCATTATTCAATTCGCAGTGGGTATCCAATGAGTTCGATGCGCTTTTTTTTTTTTTTTGGCTAGTAAAAACGATGTTCTAGTAACAACGATGTTCAACCAGACGACTAGTTTCCTAAGACATAAAATTCAAGATGTTGCCCAATAAAAAAAGAATTCAAGCCTCTACTATCAAACGTCAATGTTTCAAAATTTCTACATTATTATAAGGTTAGTTCCCTCCCAACCGTCCGATTCTAGTATCTTGATCATGTATATAACTGTACAGAATAAACAATTTAACGTACGGCATATATATGATTACAATGAGGGGAACCGAGAGACTTGTCTCGACTCTCGAGCAATGGGTTGAAAACCAAAATAAACAAATTTTATAGCACAAACTACGCATTAGTATTTAAATGCACTTTGTAAAGTATACACCCAACATTCGGAATTTCAAGGCTAAAAAGTGTAAAAATAAATGTATACTACAAAAACATGAATGCATGCCTAGAGGCTAGAGCAATTAAGCACGGGAGCACAAACAAGCATGCATGATTATGAATGCAATGTCCATTCATTTTTTAACCGATTATTACTCCCTTCATTCCGCAAAAATAATTCAGTATACTATTTTCATCTATTTAAAAAAGACAGTTCACTTACTATATTGAATATATGTTTAATTTTTTATTTTCATGTTTGTCTCTAATTAATGTATTTGTTATTATTTAATATGTATTGAAAATATTTTCAAGCAATTAATGAGATATATATATATATATATGGAAAACTACTCCCTCCATCTCGTAAAAATAGTCTCAATTCCTTTTTTGTTTATCCTAAATTATTGTCCACTATTGTCATTTAGTTTTATAATTTTCTTAGGTGCTCCTATTTATTGTGCTTTGATATTAACAAATAAGAACTAATAAAGTCGAATAACAATTAAATAAAGGAGCATATTAAAAAAATCTTAAATTTCATTTTTCTAAGAACATTAAATAGACTTTCTTAAACTTATTGAAAAATGATCTGTACTTGTATTTTTATGGGATGGGAGGAGTATATAAAATTTAATACTTCAATTATATTAATCACTATTTCTTAATTTGTGTGAAAATAACTACTGGACTATCTTTATGATGTGGAGGGATTATATGTTTTTTTCAAAAGTAACTAATTATTGTGTTAATTATTATTGTTAATTAATAGGGGTCGTATCACTAGTCCCACAAACAAAAGCCATTCGGGCCTTTTCGCCTTTTTAACACGGCCTCTGAGGTGCATCTCGACTCCTAATCCGCCCTCTGTCATTGACTCCTTATCCATGACAAACTCCTAGATTCTAGCCCATCCTCGCCTTATAAAAATGCCACAGCGAGCGAACATGAGGAATTACCAAGCACTACGAGTGCAATCAAAAGCACGCGACCAACTACCATCGGATAGCGCAACCAACCAACCTCTGCTCCACGAAAGATTTACAAAATTATGATCTGCTCGCGATCTATGACTTGCGGATCGGAGCATATCGGAGTGAATCAAGATCGCGATCCACTAACCGATCTACGAAACCTTTTTTTTTTTTACTCCTTTTTTTACCCAACAATTAACATGACAACATTCAATATAAACTCATCAAGTCATCACCCATCATTCATCAACAACAAGAACTACCTAGTAACTTTGTGGCATGTATACGCATTGCCAATTAAAAGTAAACCACTGGAGACATTACGAACCCATCAAATAGTTAAATATGTCAACATGCACAAAACCGTTAAAGACAAAGATAAGAAAGTTTTCTTCTTCAAATCTTCATTTCTCAAGACTCAAGAATCGACAGTGTCAGAATAAGTATTAGAATTTATGCAAAATTGTGCCTACAAAAAATAAGACAAAATGTTACGTGAAGCAAAGGAAAAATTAGAACATATCTAGGACAACTTAAATTACTAATATTTACCTCCTCCTCAATTTCTTCATCAATCATTCTATTACAAGTTCTTTAGTACATTTGTGATTCTGAATTTGCTATTCAATAGAAAATAAAAAAATATATTAGCAATTTCATAAATTAAAAGTAATAACTAAAACAAGTAGAAAGAGTGGGGATTTTAGGGTTCAAAATTGATTGAAGATTAGGTGATCGTGGGTGTTGTTGACTTGACTTCCTGGTTGGCGACTTTTGAAGCTAAGCTTGTTTTTTTTTTTTAAACGGATCGACCCTGATCCAATCCGATCTATGATCATTTGACGGATCGCAAATTCTACCATGATCTGCTCCACCGATCCACGGATCGAGAAATTTTTTCTCAAACGGATAGAGTATCTGTTGGGTTTAAAGCGGATCGGGTTTTTCTACCATCCTTAGATGAGCAATCCAAGCGCGCGAACGACCAACCTCTGACAGATGCGATCTGAGCTTCCGATCTATAATAATAATAATAATAATAATAAGAGCCCGTGTGCAATTTTTATTAGACATGGCTTACGTCAAAGTGAAGCATGCCTCATGAGTAATTCGAGGATCCAAATAAAATAACTAAGGATCGTAATAAAAAAACTAAGTGTACATGATTTTATTATTATTAAGCTCGCAAGTGATTAAACAATAATACTACCTATCACCTATATCAAGGTTATCTTTTGTACACTCCTGAACAATGTAACCCATGCGTGGGTTCAAATTTATTATAAAGTATTCAATTACGCGTTTGAGTTTCAATCTTTCAACACTGTCTAAAGGTAAAAAGTGTCTTTGAGTCTTAGAGTCTAAGCGTATTTATTTAAATATAAGCCCACTAAGTATTTAAAAAGTTATCAAGAATAAAGAAGTGAATACAAAATTTGTCTTATGTATGCACCACACACTAATTATTAGTGAGTACTTTTATCGATGTTATTAGACAACTGTTTCCCGACATCTATTCTTGATCCTATCAAGGTATAGAAAAAAATATCTTCTTTTATTATTTTCAAGAACAAATTCAAAAGTTTCATCAATAGATGTCTAGGGAATTTACTTGTATGTAAATTAAAGCCCAGGTATTTTAAAATGTTGAACTTTTCTATTCTTTGTTCAATTAAGGTAGACTTTTTTTTAAAAAAAGATAGATTTATTTTCTTTTCTCGTTTGTCTATTTCTTTTTTTTTTTAAATATATAAGCTATATATCGCGAAGAGGGGAGGGAATTTAGGAGATGAATGAGTATGGGTTGAACCTGAATCTTCTGTTCAAAAACTTTAAGCAGCCATCCACCCACTACATCATAATTCGAACCACCATTTGTCTTATATTAGTCTACTTACTTCTTAGAGTGTATTCGACCTTTTGTTTTGTCCTACTGGGCATTTATTTAATATCCATTGTTGTATCAATCAATACCAAAAAAAAAAAAAAAAATTGTTGATATAAATGAGAATATTTTAAAAAAATGAATGATTTTTTCCCCAATTATATTGATTACAACATTTTAATCGGGTGCAAAGGTGTCGAGAAACTATAGATAATTGATTCGATTTTCAGGTAGTTTCTTGCCCTTGAATACTTTTTCATTTTTCCTTTTAAGTCGTTAAAAAGTTTATAATTTCATTTTTATGCGTCCAGAAAGTTTGTAAATTTGAAGCAATGAAATGATCTTATTACTATTAATTGAAATTATGTTTTATTAAAAAAAGAAAAAAGAAAAAAGAAAAAACAATGAAATGAACTTATGGGAAGGCTCAAGGTTCGCTCTCAAGCATCATTTTAGGTTGACGGAGGTGGAATCGGATGGTATCTTACTCGTTTCTAGCTTGAACAAGGATCTCGAGTTCCATCCTCATTCTTTATTCTATGCAAAATAAATTCGTTTTTGACGGATATGGATCGTGGCTCTTATAGTTTTATTCGACGCAAGGTGTATAGTGCTTAATCATACTACCAGCACCTTTTCATTGTAATCTTGTGGATAGTATCCCACTGTTTTCGTGTTCAGCAATATGCAATGCCGGTTCTGTGATTTGTTTCGCATGAGGAGAAACGATAAGTTAGAGCCCTAAGTAGATTTTTTTTCCGAACGTGGCCTAATTAACGGGGGAAAACTTTTTATTTATTTCAACTGTGTGTGTGTCTATATATATATATATATATATATATATATATAAAGGGTAATTTACACTTAACGTCTATAACTTTTTAGCTTTTAATAGATTACATCCCTAACCTTTAATTCTACTCTTGGGAGTCTTCAATCTTTCCCAAAATCCCTAGCCAGGTCCCTATAGTCGGAATCCATCTACTCTAGCTGTTTGTCAATTCCTTGACCAGGGACAATTTTGGTAAAATACAAAAAAATAAATATTTTAATTAAAAAATAAAAATAAATTTAAAAAAAAAAGAAAAAAAGTGGGGTGGAGACTCCTGCACCCTCACCCGCACCCGCACCCGCACCCACACCCGCTACCATTTCTGGCAGCTCTTTTGCTGCCATTCCAGCAGCCAAAGGGCTGCCGGAAGTGACAGCCTAAGGGGGCTGCCAGAAATGGCAACAGAGGAGGGGGAGAGTCTCCCCCGACTGCCATTTTCGGCAGCCAAAGGGGCTGCGGGGGGAGGGGGAGTCTCCCTCCTGTTCTTGCTACAGAAATGCAGCAAGAACAAGGGGGACCTCCCGGGCTGCCACTTCCGGTAGCCCTTTGACTGTAGGAAGGCAAAAAAAATTGCTGCAATTTCCGGCAGTCCAATGGCAGCGGGTGGGGGGAGTCCCCACCCCACATTTTTTCTCTCATTTTTTAAATTTTTTAGCTAAAATATTCTTTTTTATATTTTACCAAAATTGTCCCGGGTCAAGGAGTTGACCAACGGCTAGAGTGGACATGTTCCGTCTATAGGGGCCTATTTGAGGATTTTGGAAAAAGTTGGGGACCCTTAGGAGTAGAGCTAAAGGTTATGGACATAATCTATTAAAAGTTGAACGGTTGAAGACGTTAGGTGTAAATCATCCATATATATATATATATATTTTGCTTAAATCATCACAAACCCACTAACTAACTAACAGACAAAACTTAGAGTATAAATTAAACCAACAAAGTGCGAGTCCATCTGTGAAAATAGATAATGCTCATTTATAAAGAGTCTTACCCTTATTTGACACGAATCTAACAAAAGCAGCCCCACATTGCGTGATATCACATTTTATGCAAAGTATATCGCATATGCATGCTATTTATCTAGACTGGAAACCGGTCTCCAGTATAGTTGGTATCACTACATTTGAAGATGAGTTAATGTGTATAAATACATAGGGGTCCTCATTTATTTAATGACAAATAAGGAGATGACAACTAGACTAGAGGGTCTCCGATCTAGATAAATTGTATTACCCATGTTGAAAAGATTATCATGCCCTCTTTTTTTCCTTCTGTTTTGTATTTATACATGTAAGCAAAGAAATGGATTTTGCTGACACTTTTATTTCTAACTTTTAAGTGAAGTAGCATACTTTAGGACATTTTTTCCGTTATGGTTTCAAGCACTACTTTTTATTAATAATAATAATAACAACAACACGTCATTTAAATTTCAAAAAAGAAATTGTCATTTTTCATAAAAAACTGTTATTTTTACACAATATATACTTTTAAATCAATAACAATCAAATGTGAGACATATCTTTTTGTATAATATTTTGTACAACCTTTTTTTTTCTTTTTTTTTACAAGTATCATTTTCTTTTTACTTTCATTACAAATTATCGTTCGAATTACAAGAAAAAATACAAACAAGTCAATAAGCAAAGCACCTCATTATAACTAAATAATAATGCTATTTATATAGATCCAATTTCTAGTCTAGTTACCATTTTCTTGTCAGTCGCTGAATAAATAAAAATATTTATACATCTCTAATTATCTCTAATGTCATGATATACTAATTAAATTAGGGGTTAATTTCACAAATCGTCCCCAACCTTTCAGTTTAGTCTCGATTTCGTCCCAAACCTTTGTTTTGTCACCCCACAGCCTCCAACTTTTAATAAATATGCACAAATCGTCCATTTTTACATTATTCAGCCAAAATTTTAAAAAAAGACGATTATACCCCCTTAAACTTTTTAAATTTTTTTAAAAAAATGATTGAAAATAAAAAAAACTGAAAAACTACCCCACCCACCCCCATCCCCTTCGCCGGAAGTCCGGTGGCCTGCTGCCGGAGCCCAAACTCCAACTGCCAAAATGGGGGGATTCTTCTCTGGCAGCATTTGGGGAGATTCTCCCCTCCATTTTGGCCCCAAATGCAGTTGGAGCAGCACAAATTGGGGGGAGGGGGAGGGGAGAATCCCCTCATTTCTCCCCCCTCCCATTTCGCTACCATTTTCGGCAACGAAATGGGGGGATTCTCCCCTCCATTTTTGCTGCCATTTCAGGCAGCATTTGTGCTGCTGGAGCAGCACAAATGGGGGCAGAAGCCCCCCATTTTGGCAGTCGGAGTTTCAGCTCCGATGGCAGGCCGCTGGACTTCCGGCGAAGGCGGGAGGGGGACGTGGGGTGGGATTGGGTGATTTTTAAGTTTTTTATTATTTTCTACCATTTTTTAAAAAAAATTAAAAAGTTTAAGGGGGGTATAATCGTCTTTTTATTAAAATTTTGGTGTAATGATATAAAAATGGATGATTTGTGCATATTTATCAAAGATTAGAGGCTGTGGGATGACAAAACAAAAATTACGAACAAAATTGAGACTAAATTAAAAGGTTAGAGACGATTTATGAAATTTACCCTTAAATTAGAGACCATTTTCATTCTAGATGTTTTCCAATTGGGAGAGGGCCCCGTGGTTGCTCCAAACTTCAAGATGAAAAGAAAACAGCCGGAAACGAACAAAAATGAGAAGCATTCTCAAAAATCTTGAGGTTCAGGTAGTGTTTTTGCAGGGAAATTTGTTGTCTGTCAATTCCCTGCGGCATTTGTCGGCAAATACTCAGAGCTTTTACCGCCGCAGACTGCCACCCCCACCAAAAGCGGACAGCACGCGGAGGCGACTCAGTAACACCTCTGCTCCCTGCGCCCCCATCAATTCATCAACACCAACCACGGCTCTGCCACCCTTTTTTGCTTCGCATTCTTCCCGACACCTCAATGCACTGTTCTAGAGTAAGAAGTTGGTCCTTTATGCTGCCAATGAGGCATAGAGCTTGTTTGATTCTTATTATTCTCTCAATTTATTATTTTATTTGTCATTGATTTGATATTTAATTTGACAATTGATTAATTACGATCACATACTTTAAACTTTTTTACATTTACAATGTACATTCTACTTCTCTCTTTATTAAAATTCTTCCAAATATTGAGAATCAAACAAGCTTCTAGCCCGTTTGATTAGGGGTTAGGGTGAGGTATTATTTTCTACAATTTATTTATAGTGTGTATTCCTATGTATATACGTTGGTATTATTAATTTTCCCTCGTGTGAGAGTTTGTATCGTTGATTTACCTTGTGCTATATTTCAATAGAAATATCTATTTGCATTTATACTATTACAATATAGATTTGTAATCCTACTTTCAAAAAAATTGATTTTTTAAGCTAATAAGGCATAACCCATTTAGTTAGAGGCTAGGCTAAGGGCCTAAGACCCCGACGTTTATGTTCTACTATCGGATTGGGGTTTATTCTATCTTATTGTAAATTT
The DNA here is from genome assembly GCA_963692815.1 of Nyctanthes arbor-tristis. Taxonomy (NCBI): domain Eukaryota; kingdom Viridiplantae; phylum Streptophyta; class Magnoliopsida; order Lamiales; family Oleaceae; genus Nyctanthes; species Nyctanthes arbor-tristis. Next base: position 9,128 of record CAVNYN010250114.1, read on the forward strand.
ATTTCCATTGACACTATTTAGAGTGTGTTTAAAATTTTCAAAAGTTAATTTTGTGAAAAAGTGATTTTTTTAAGGAGAACGTGTAGATGAAAAATAAGAGAACGTTATAAATTTATGTGTAAAATTATTTTAAAAATAAATATCTGATTAAAAATGAATTTGAATGAGAATTGATTTAAAAAGAAAAAAAAACCTATCAAACAATGGCCGGAGAAAACCCAAAATTTGGGTAAATTTGGTTTTTTCCAGCACATTGGAAGTGGGGTAGTCATATTGAAAAGTAAAATGTCAATGTCTTAAAATATAAAGAATGATATGAAAGATTACAGAGAAAAAGGTTGAAGCAATTGATGCATGTAGCTTGATTGATTATTTTTGACAATCTGGCTGAGTGTAAAGAGTTAGATCTAATTTTTTAGAATTTCATTGCTACTTATCACGGTTTAAAGATTTTGCCATGTAGAATAGATGAAATTGACTAGTTAACCATTTTATTCTTTAGCATTGTTTGATTATACATACATAGTTTTAGAATGTCAGATACATTTACACGTTTTGACCTGCTAATTGTTGATCTTTCAATATAGAAGATTCAATTATATTATATAATGTTCTGTGGCTAAATAGCACAAGTGATACTGAACAACGGTTTATGTGGAAATATACGCGACAAAATTAAACAACGTAAGTGGAGTTAGAAGACAAGAACATTTCAGGAAATGATAATAAAATTAGACACAAGGAGTCATAAATGGTGTTTGCGCCTAAATATGCCTAGTCAGTTGGCAACGGCTCGCATTAGCCCGAGGGATTAACGTGTCGTGTCTCGATGTATGTCATGCATGCATATATGCGTGTAACACTATTTATAATGCTACACATCTGATTTTATATCATTTCCATGCACATATGACCTGTTTGATTTATTCCGTCTAGAAATGATTTTTGAAGAATTAATTTTGTGAAAAATGATTTTTTTTTAGAGAATATGTTATTACAAAGAAAGAAAAATTACGAATTTACGTGTAATATTGTCTTAATGTGAACTGATATTGAGTACGAATAGTACCATATAATATTACTGTTATTAATTAATTTATTTACGTGCAATTATTATTTTATATATATGGTATGAGTACGATTCTATAAATGAAATTTACTACAAAACTTCATCAAGCTTCTTCTCTAAAGAGCCTGATCACTTATGTGTCAAGCATCTAACAAAAGAAGCTGCATCTAACAAAAGAAGCCTGCCTTCTTTTGTTAGATGCTTGACACATAAGTGATTAGGAAAATTTTAAGTGGATAAAAGAAGATAAAAAAAGGTGACAAAAGTGGTATGTGACATAAATCCGATCTTGTTAATGTAAAAGTGATGTGATGTGTTGAAAAATAAAATTGTGCCACGTGTTAATTTTATTAGAATTTTTGTATATACTTTTGTTCAAATAGCACCACTCAAGTGATTAAGCTGTTTATAGAAAGAGCTTGATCTAGTTGTGTGAAGGACTGTCTATAAATACCCAAACAATGAATAGCAAAACCCAGTCAGTCTTCGTCCCATTCTCCCAAGTAAATTTCCAGAGCTTCGGAGCTACATACGTGCCAAGTTAGTTCAGCTCACCTCTCCAAGAAATAGCCAAAACGGGTCTACCATTGTGGATGTTGGGACTCGGGGCGGAGCGTTTGCGGGCCGACATGAACCGTTTGCTCGCATTACTCTTCCACCAGGTTTTCATTTCTTCCTAATTTTCCGATCAAGTTTTCTGTCAACGAAATTCCTTGTTTGTTCGATTTTACGACGAATTCTAGATGGGATTTTTTGTTTTAGGGCGTGTTGGATGAGCAATTTCTGCAGCTCCAGCAGCTCCAAGATGAATCTTCTCCAAACTTTGTGTCTGAGGTTGTCAACATATATTTCCACGAGTCCGAGAAGCTGCTGAGAAATCTCAGAGGATTACTGTATTTCCCCCTCTCTCTCTCTCACACATACACACAAATAATGGGTTCTAAAAAGCTTGAAAGTTGAAACTCAACTTTGTACCACCTTATATTGACGTTACGTTTTTTCACACTTTACACTTTTCAAGTAGTGATGGTGATGCCATCAGCCATCACCGGCGTCGGGTTAATAAAAATTATGAGGGAGAAAATGAAAAGTTAGAAAAAAAAACAAATAAAAAAATAAAAAGTGTATCTTTCACTCATTTGCATACACGCATGTTGAGGATGTTAGCATAGGAACATGCTAAAACTTTTTCTTCCATACCTTTTCTTTTCCTTTGGAAAAAAAGAAAGGGGCTGGTGGGGTTTTAATTTTTCAAAACCTTGGAACTATGCACACATTATTGATTTTTATCATCACATCATTCTTTAATTTGATTTGATATTTGTTTTTCTTTTATTACAATATGTTCGGAAATAAAAGGCTGGATAGAGAGTTCTCTGACTACAAGAAAATGGGCATCCATTTGAATCAATTCATGG
>CAVNYN010250118.1:0-47156 GCA_963692815.1 Nyctanthes arbor-tristis
TCAGACGTGTGCTCTTCCGATCTCGACATTCATTATTTAGTTAAAAGAATGGAGGATGTATGCATATATTAAACAACTTGGAGAATTATTATTCATAATAGAGCCTTAACTTATAGGTTTTGAGCTTCTAAAAAGTTTAAAATTTTAATTGATCATTATTGAGATCGGAAGAGCGTCGTGTAGGTATTAACCGGTAAATTGTATCCGCCTTTATCTCACACCGTCAGGTTGTTTTTCATTCACAAATTTTCTTCAATGTTGTCCTTAGGTTTTTTTTTATAGATAATTTTTTATCTTCATTAATAAAAGATATCATATTACGAGTAGTACCTATATTGTTTTTCTTTACACACACGTCAACAATCAAATATTATAGTTTAAGGGCAATTGAAAATTGACTTCGGGAATAGAAAGGGAATCTCATATTGATTATTTAATGAAAAGAATTGAGGATATGTCTATATTAAGATACTTAGAGAATGATTATGCATAATCGGGTCATTAGTTTATGGGCCTTGAGTTTATAAGAAGTTCAAACTTTAATGGATTATTATTGAAAAAAGTTTATTGTGAACCGATGAACCGTATCGTCTTTATCTCACACCGTCGGATTGTTTTCCAAACTGATTACAGTATTAGCTAGTTTCTGATTTTTCCAATTGACTTGGTCATGACGGTTCAGTTCTTTAAATACTAATTAAATTATGTTAACATATTAAAATATTCAATATGTAGAATATGTATATTATGAAAAATTAGAAATCATTAATACATATTACAAAAGTTAAAAAAACAAATGGGGCAATAAATCACATGTGCATTTAGTAGAAAAAGTTGGTGTTCACTTTATTTCGAGGGTTATCAATTGAAAATGTCTGAAAATTATGATATGTGTTAAATATGACCAAACAAAAAATTCTACTATAAATATTATTTATCATTTATTCTAGCTATGTTTATCGGATATAACATATTTTCCTGTGCGTTAGACGATGGTAACCTAATACAAACTCTAAAAAAAATTTCAATATTTTTCTTAAGTTTTTTGTTTTTGTGTAGACCATTTTTTATTTTCATTAATGAAAGATATCGTATTACGGGTAGCACCTATATTGTTTTTCTTTACACACACATAAAGAATCAAATATTAGTTTTAATCTTTTTTATATAATAATATTTAATCTTCTTGAATTGCTTATATGCTCTAGTATTATCATTCTATATAACGCACGGGTGAAATAACTAGTGTTTACTTAACATATATGATGTGTAATTTGTTATTCGCAAATAAGGGTAATTTCTTTTTGTCAATTTTCCCCCCAAATTGACTAAATATATAAAAGTGTCGCTGTTATAAATTTAAGAGAAAATTGTACCTAAGGCCCTTAACTTTTGGAAAAGTGTAACTAAATCCTTAACTTTTCATTTTCGGAAGCAAACTTTATTTCCTTTGTTAATAACTTAAAATGCAGGACAGCAGGAGGACCTCGGTTACATTCATACCCAAATCTTTAAAACAAACAAACAACAAATAATAAATAAATAAATAAATGAATAATGAACTATTTTGAAAAGATGACCTCAAATGCAATTTTTCCTAAATTTAATGAGAAGTAAACACGAACAAACTCATATGTTGTCTATTGTCAACTAATATGCAAGACGCGTTATGATGAGGGCCCACGTATGACCACGTCTAGATTACTCTTGTTCTAAAGTCTTAACTTGGACATTTAAAATATGACTTACACCAGCTTACCATAATAATGCAACTGTCCTAATACTTCCATTTTTAACTGCTTGCAATTCACTTTAATTTGCCAACTTTTTCAAGGTACATACATAGAAGAAGGTTGGGGTTCGGGTTGGGGGGGGGGGCGAGTACAATACTCAGTTTAAGGTTTATATATCCAGAGTTAATTAATTAACTAAAAATTAGCTTAACTTGAATGGAAATTATTTTGCTTAGTAACAAGTGATATAAGTTTAATTATATCATCATTGTTTTAAAAGGCGAGACGGAGCTCACCTTCGCCTGAGGCAGTTGTCTGGTGTGTTGACGTACCAAGTCGAGATCACATTTTTGGCAAGTCTCACGGCTCTAGTGGTGAGGTGTACGCTTCTATAATTACATGCTTCGAAACTCAAAAGGTGTAAGCCTCAAGACACTGAAATTCACTCCCCCCCCTCATTTACTAATTAAAATTTAGAGCTCATTATGATTCGGATCAAATAACAACTAAAAAACGTAACCCAACTTTAGAAGGAATCGAGAGATCGGAATTTGGAATTAGTTATCACATTGTATCTTTTGCGAGCAGTGTTGGTGAAGAATATGATCCACTAGCAACCTTTTTATATTCTTTGATAATTAATATTTTTGTTCGTTTGTGTTTACATTTTCAAATTTTCAAACACTATGATGTATTATTATTACAAGAACATTGATTGTTTATATCATCAATTTCATTTTATCTATACTATATTAATGACACTTATTATAGTAAAAATTACTAGTGTGTTTGGCAACTAAGTTTATTTACAACTTTGTTTATAAACTGCCACATGACATCATTTCATTAGTTTCACTTTTTTTAAAAAGTTAAAATGTAAAAGTCAAGCTGTCATTTTTTTACTTTTTAAAAAAAACAACCAATAAGATAATACACACGTCGTAATTTATAAACTAATTTATAAACAACTTAGTTTATAAATATTGCCAAACACACTGTACAAGTTGCAAGCAATCAGATTTATTCAAAATAGCGATGTGTGATAATGTATATATTTGACTTTTGATCATTTTATTTCATGTAGTGTCAAATAAGTTATTTTACAGTGTTCTACAATATTTTGAATATTTCTATTTTGGTTTGTCAAGAGGCTTACGTCTCAAATGTCTCGAGACATACGCTTCGCCTCATTTAAAAAAAAAAAAAAGGCCTTGAGGGCATCTTCCCTCGTTTTCAAACCTTAAATTATATTGACATATACGATACGACTTTTATAAATTCAATGATAAATGAGATAAATTCTTAAGAATTATTATTTTATTTGTACAAATAAAGTGTAAAAATTTTTGTACAAAAAACTCCTGAAGAAATTTCTAAAAAATTGATGACGTTTGAAGTAGTTAACTTTTAATCCCGAGTCTAGTTTTTCTTGCAAATGAAACAAGAAATTTTAAGGAATAACTAATAAATAATGTTGGGTACCATCGCAAAACCAAACAAAGCCATGGACTCACATGGGACCTCTCGAAAAAAAAAAAGGACTGTCCAATTTTTAACAACCATTTTTACAGCAGTTCCCAGACGCACCCCGCCCACCCAGACGCTGTATCTATACGTAAATATATATACGAAGATATACACACGTATACATACATTGGTAAAGTTTACTAGTTGTAATTTTTCTAGAGAGAGAAAAAGTAAAAAGAAGATACACTCCATGGGAACCAAGAAACTGAAAGAAAAAGTTCAAGAAATTGAGACCAAAAACTGTAGAGATGAAGAAGAAGCACCAGAGAGAGATGCTTCTTATTTTTCTTTAAGTAAAACAGACCCCACAGATTCTTCACATAAGGTAATTTTTTTAATGTAATTTCTATATTTATTTATATGAATCTAATAACTGTATACTTGTCCAGAAATTTGTTTTCTTGTACTTATTATAGTTGTGGTTGTTTGTTTGCCTTCCTTTTTTCTTGCAGAGGTTGAAGAAAATGCAATCTGAGACCAAGAAAAAGTTGATTTCAAAAAAGCCTAAAAACATCAAATCTAAGGATAAACAAGTGAGGGTTCTTTATTTTACTTTTTTTCTTTTTATTTCTGTTTGTAGATCCATGTCCTCCTTGAGTTTTGTTGTTGATTGTGTATTATTGAACTGATGCACTGAAGTTTTATCTGCAGAATCTCTTGTATTAGTTGGTTAATCGAGTTTGTTAGAAAATATTGACATACTGTGTGGCTTTTTTGAACTTCATATGATGTAAAAGTGAATGTGCTTGCATTGTAAATGGTCTGAGGTTAAAAGATACCTATATCTGGAGAAAAAAGAAAAAAAGGCCGAATATCCTTACGGATGCCCGAGACTTTGCCATTCATTGTGAACTTTGAATTGGAACAAAATTTTGCTGATCTGTTGATGCGCTTAGGATACCCGCAATGTTATTTTCAAATTTGCTTGATTTTCAGTTGATTGTCTCTTGATCTGGTTTTGGTAATTGGTCCGGCGATTCTTTCAAGGAAAATTCTTAGATGAGCTAAGCAATTCCTAAAATGTAAAATTATGACGTATGGTTTTGTGAAATGTAATTGAAAAATCTTGAATATTCAAAATGGTATCCTCCCAAAGGATTTTGAGATTATTATATCAAGCCGACTTGCAAATAGGATCTGTTAAATCTCACTTTGTTGCAAGTATGTTTTCTGATGATTTATTAACAGATGATATGAAATTGGCATATGATTGGCGGAATAATTATTCTATCTATTTTGGTAGTGTAGATCAGATTTTTGAAATTGACAGGGATGATTGTTTTCTAAGCGAAGAAGTGAGGTTCTCTGACTCTCAATGTACATAGTCTAGTTATTATTTCGTGTTTGTCTATTTATTTTATTACAGGAAGGTCTTAGGCGTATTATGAAGAAAACTCATCTGTGCATCTCCTTTTAGAATTTGTTGTTTGCTTTGGAGCTTCTTTTATTTGCATAATAAACTAAATTTTGAAATGGAGCACTGAACGTCAAAGATGTTTTTACATTTTTTGTGACTAACCAATGAATGATTCTTGTCCTTATATAAAGTTAAGGGAATCCATTGTATCAAAGGTATACATCTTCAAATAGGCCGCTTGATTATGTAAATCAAGCCGAAATTGTGAGCTTATATTTCCGGCTTACTTCTAGTTAGAAAGTGGAAGAGCAGAGGGATGGAATGTGTCCATCCCAAGTGTATATTTGCTCTTGTGTAGTTGAGGAACAAATGCATTAAATGAATGTCTATATGTGCTTATATGCCTCTTTTCAAACACCACTCTAGTGTTTGTGCTCTTGTTTGTATGCTTTTTAAGCCACTAGATTCATGCTTAAAAAGACAAGCACAAGCAGTCAAGCTATTAGCCTAGTTAAGATCTAAAAGATCAGAGGAAAACTATTTTGAAGAGAAGTCGGGAAGCTAAAAGGATAAATCTCAATTTTTATTTTCATTGACACTTCCAATCTAAATTTTTTGTTTGAGTACAGGAAGAAGTTTCTTGAGTAAATAAGGATATACTTTTTGTTTTCTTCTTTCTTCTTATTCGTTTTGGGGAAGATTACTGAAGTAAATTGTTTGCCTGAATGTTATTTGGAGTTATAACTTGTCTATTCGCATATGATTAACATTTAAATTTACATTTCTTTATATCCAGTCTCTCCTGTGTATTGGAAGCTTAAAAATGCTTCATATGATTTGGAAGATATTCCCTAACAATGATTGAATTAATCACTGTCGAACAGGTGTCCTCTAAAACCCAGAAATCTGGAAGGTTGGTATATCTTTTGAATGGCTTCCAAACTTTAAAACTTCAGTTCTTTTCCCACTTGGGGTAAAAACCATACTAATTGTTCACGTATACACTGATTGTATGATATCCTACAGCAACAAAGGAAAGAGGACCAGGTATAGTGACTTATATGATGACATTGAGGCTAAGTTTTCTGTTATGGAGCGAGCTGAAAGGGTTTTCTCAAGATCAGCAAATGATGTTCCTAGCTTTATGAAGTGCATGCTTCCATCGAATGTTGCTCATGGATTTTGGATGGTAAGCACGAAACTAATTGAGCATGTTTGGCTAAGCTTAAAATGTTAATTTATAAGTAAACTCCTTCCAAAAGAAAAAGAGAAAAGAAATGAAAAAATCGATTGATGATGGAAGTTATCCATTCAAAACTAAGCTCAAAATTACTCTCATATAGGAAACTCTTTTTTGAAACTTAAAAGTATTTCAAACATGTTACTAAATTTAATATATATATATATATAATAACTTTTGAACCTTACTTTTGTTAAGCTTCTGCAGATATGTTTCTCTTGCATTCTGTAGAATATGACATGTAATTAATGTACTTTGTTTTAATGCTTATCATGACAGCATCTTCCCAAGAGCTTTTGCATCCAGTATTTGCCGAATCATGATGCTACAGTTACTTTGGTGGATGAATGGGAAAATGAATATGAAACAACCTATCTTCTGTACAGGCATGGTTTGAGTGCAGGCTGGAGAGGGTTTTCGGTTTCCCACAGACTACTCAAGGGAGATATATTGATATTCCATTTGATCGAACCTTGCAAATTAAAGGTAAGTGTTTCGCATTGCAGTTGGGACAAACACTGTTTTAGTGGGGTTTGTCTTATTTGCTAATCAAACTGTGTAAAGAGGTTTGGAAAAATTCCAAAGTGAATCTAACCAGATTTGATGGTCGGTTAGGTTTAAAAGCATGATTTTACCTAGGATACAGAAGTACCAGTTTTCAAAACCTTTAAGATAACATAACATTTGAGGAATCCAATATGAGGAAGAACAAAGAAGCATATATACATCCTTACAGCAGTATATTATAAATTTGAAAAGAAGCATAAAAAGCATGTTAAGATCCTATAAAATCCATGACAAGTATATTTTTCTATATACCTTGTCTGTTTAGCCTAACTTTTCCTTTTTAAATTATATAATTGTCTTAGAATGGTTTTGTTAATATTGTAACATAAGTCAAAACAATTTTTAAATAGTTTGGTTTTGTCGGAAACTGAGACAATGACTCCCCATACCTCACATTTACATACTACTCTTTCTAGCAGATCCTCTTCAACATCATCATCTCTGGTACACACGGACCCAAACCAACAGCCGCAAAATAACGGTTTGGGTTTGGTGTTTTGTGTCTCCTAGTTTTGAGTATTCATTAGTGATGTAATCTTGGCATCTTATTTCACTTTATGACATGAATGCAAGTATCTTAACATTAGCTTTGGGAACGTACTGAATATGTTGTCTAACACAAAATCTGTGAACTTCTAATTGTAAGGAAGCTGATGTTAGTTTAATTGTTACTGATTTTGTAAGAACTCTCCTCTGGCTTATAGTTGCGAAATAATCTATCAGGGTTAATTGCAGAATTCTTGTGCAATGGCTGGCAAAGAATAACTTTGTTACATGTTTTTAATTAATAATAATTAAGCAATATGTGTCTGATTTCCCTTGTGGTGTATTCAATTTCATATGAAATATTGCACTCATGTTAAAATTTTTAAGCTATATCTTTTCTAGGTACAAATAGTGAGGGTCAACGGCATAGATGTCGTAGATGCCGCTCTTTGCCTCATGAGTTTTGATGCTTGCCGAAATGGTACGGATTGTGGTAAGTCCTCTGTTGTTGCTATTTGTTATCTCGTTCACTGAAAATTGTCCGGAAACTAATTTTTATGTTTTATTTGTAATCTCTTGGCATGTTGCCTTCAAAGATCTCGTGAAGAAAGACAATAAGAAGCGCAAGAAAGTAAAGTATGTGGATCCTTTTCTTCGTGATACTTCTACCCCAGTACAGAGCACTCAAAGTAAAGGCAAAAATGCAGTGAATTGTAGCCTTGACAAATCTGAGAGTAACAATGAAGATTTTGGATCTGAAGTTCTTCAAGGTATCATTTGTATGTCTTTTTTGTATGTGTGTGTGTGTGCAGGTCGAATGGATATTTTGAGACACCTAAAAAAAATTGATCCTGATAGTGTTATGTACATAGGTTCGGAAATCACCAATCGCCTTCCCTCAAAGGGCTTCTACTACTCAGAAACATCATTTTTACATGAACATCCCCATGAGGGTGTTACTTGTATGTAGTCCCCCAAAATACATATATATTTTTGTCTTTTTGGCACTTTATCGAGGCTCAGCACCTTTCACCGTAAGTGTTGCAAATCTTGTCCCGGAAAAGCACCAATACTTTGAAGAGCACTGGTTTCGGGAGGGACAAATTTGTATGACAAAATCTTGGAAGTTTCGATACTACTTGGGGAAGCTATTGAAATATATATGGATTGAAGCACTTGCAGCATAGCAGCTGACATATAAAACCCTGAATATACTGATATGTAAGCAAGCCAGCATGATCTTGTGCATTTGCTGGTAATTGTGTATGTTGCAGATGTAATACTGTGAGAAAATTTCTATATAAATCCTATAGTAAACTGCCTAACAGGAGTGTGAGTTACTTTGAGATTTCGATAACGCCGATTTTATATTGCATGATGGGTACAATTCTGTACATGTTTACTGCTGTAATTGTATGAAAAATAAAATTAGTTTTGAAAGGATAACATGGTGATGCATGTGTTCTTGCTACCATGGAGTTGTGCTGAGTTTTTGGTCCAAAGCACAGGCAATCGAAGGTCATCGTCGTGGACGTTCTTGATTGCCTGTTTATGGAGAATCATGTGCTTGGTCGCATAGAGACTTGATAGGTCGGATAAATGCATAGTTGTAAATAATTAGAATGTGGATCGGGTTTCAGTACTGGACGGGGCATTGGAACCATGAGCACCCCCGGGGCTAATGCTGGCAACAGGGCGGATTAGGGAAAATTGTTATTGCCCCGATAAAAAGTTTTGTTACCGTTATTGTCCCGCAATCCGCTAATTGCAAAGCGGATTAAATCGGAGCGGATCACCGGGCAATTCAGAACGGCTTCTAATTCGCATGGAGATCCACGAGCGCCTTTTTTTGAAATTACAAAAATGAGTCTCTCATTTTTTTGAAATTACAAAAATGAGTCTCACAATACAAGTTTAAACATATTCACCCTGTGAGGAGCATATATATGTGAAAACAATACTAATAGAAAATTGCACAACTCAAACGAATCAATACTTTAACAAGTAACAAACAAATTAACATGAAAGCATTCAATAAAGAGTAAAGACAACATTCAATAAAATAATTAAAATTCTCACAAGCATTCAACAAAAAGCTTTTTTTTTTTTTTTGTAAAAAAAATTCAATAAGTTTCTTTTATTCAACAAAAGCATTCAGTAAGTTTCATTCAGTAAGTTTCTTTTATTATTATTTTTTTTTTAGTTTTTCGCAAGGCAGATCGGGTTGGATTGACCCCGATCCGTTATTGCCCCCGATCTCGGATCGAAAAATCTAAACTGTTATTGCCCCCACAATCCTTAGATCGACAAAAATCCTTATCATTTAGGCAGATATCCATCGGGTTTAGTACGGATCAAATTTTTCTGTCATTCCTAATTGGGGCATCTCTTGTGGGGGTGCTGTTCACTTTCTTCATTTTTTCTCGTCTCTCTTTCAAATGAATAAAACTAGTTAAGGGTTACTTTCACAAATTATCCCCAACCTTTAAGTTGGATCGGCTAGGTCCCCAATCGTTTTTTTCGACTTCCTAGGTCTCAAACTTTTCATAAATTCACACAATTGGGCATTTTTGTCACTATTCCGTTAACTTTTCAAAAAAATAATCGTTACACTCCTTAACTTTTTAATTTTAAAAACAAAATATATAAAAATAATAAAAAAATTTAAAAAGAAAAGAAAAAAACCACCCCTCCCCCTCCTACCGTTTCCAGCGGCCAAAACGGGGGGTGAATCCCCTCGACCCCCCCCCCCCAACAAAAAAAAAAAAAAAAATTGGCTGCTAGAAATGAGGTATAATAGTTATTTTTATGAAAAGTTTTCCTTTTTTTAATAAATTTTTTATTATTTTTAAAATTAAAAAATTAAAGGGTATAATGGTGATTTTTATGGAAAGTTAATGGAATAGTGACGAAAAATACTTATCATGTGAATTCATGAAAGGTTATGGGACTTAGAAGGTCAAAAAAAAGGTTGGGGATCCAACCGATTCTAACTCAAAGGTTGTGGTCGATTTGTGACCCAACTAGTAATTGAATATGTTATCCACTAACTCCTTAATGTACAGTGTAAGAGATTCTGTTAGGGACCGATCTAAAAAAAATTTTTTTTAACATGAGTTGATCAATGATGTTAGAGCAAGATTAATGTTGAGAGAAAAAAAGTCAAGGGGAAAAAATCAGGAGAAAAAACCTATTTCCAAATAACGTGTAGAGAGAAAAATTTGGGGGGATATGAATTAGATACGTGACGGTATTTTATTAGATTGGAAGGAAAGTGAAAGTGGGGGAAAATAGTATTTTATTGGCCCCTCATTTAGGTTTTTACCTTCCCAAAATAGGTTTTCCCCTTCTATTTTGACACACTATTTGAGTTGTTAGGGGATGGTGGGAACCCAAAATTGTTGGGTTTTTCTCCTAACACTAATTGTACCCTTAGGAAGACACCTGCGTTTGTGGTGACAAAAATAGGATTTTACCCCCACAATTATGATTTTGAAAGTGAAATTTACTCCAATTATAAAGTGAAATGAGTTTGATGATATTTTTTTTTTTTGAAAAGAATCAAAATCAAACAGACATACATAAGTCAATCACTCAATTAATTAATGGTGGTGGGATTTATTTTTTGCATTGATGTGAAGTTTACTTTAATTATAAGCACACCTATTTATTAATTAGGGTTGATTTGATTTAGATTTTATAAGATGAATTTTCATTCAAAGTTATTTTCAACTACAAATTTATTTATTTATTTGAGGAAGAAAGATTTATTCATTAGTAGAATCGAAAAAGAGTACATCACAAATGATAAGAGGAGGATTATCAGTACACACTTATTTATTAAAATAATCATATATGCAAATCCGTAGCTTTTCTTTATTTGTAGCCACATGTTCTACTTTTTCATAAAATTCATTCTCAAAAATCTAAATCAAACACACTCTTATTAATTTGTGATTATACTTGTATATGTTAGTACATCTTTTACCATGATTTACTATGTCTAATTGGCACGGTCAACCATAATAGTAGCAGTAATAGTAATAATAATAATTTAATTATATAATCCCTCGGTTCTAAAAAGATATTCCCTCTTTCTTTTTTTATCCGTCTCAAATTATATTCTACTTTCTTAAGTTAATTTTTTAGTTTTCTAATAGATCCTTATTTATTGTGTATAGTAATCAATAACAAAGAACCGTTAAAGTGAAATATTAAATAAATTAAAAAATATATTAGGAAATATATTGTTAAATTATATATTTTCAATAACATTAAACTAGATTATCACCCTTGCGTTGCACGGGAAGATTAAATGCAAGCTTTACAACTTTTTTATGATTATTTAGATGTAATAATTTGGTTATTTTCTTATATAATTAATCTAAAATAAATATCGGTTAACTATATATATAGTAATACATTAATGAATTTGAGTTAATACCATAAATTGTAATAGAAGTTGATGGAAAGGTACTCGTTTTGTTACCTTCTATTCCACATTAATAACCAAATAAATCAACAGGCAAAGCAATCTATATATTATATAACTGCAAATGGCAATTAGCAAGTTTGATTGTTTTTTAAATCAAGTAAACACCATTGACTAACTTAAATGCTTTGTAATCCACATGTGCTTTGTAATCCAGGTGAATGAAATAAAACTAATATTATTACTATTATTAAGTACAACTCAATTGGCTAAGAATAACCTAATCCATAATATATTAACAAACTACACTGACAATAAGCCAAGAGATCAAACATAACTTCATCAATATAAAATACAACTCTAAGGAGGCCAAGAAAACTATTCCAGCACCGTTGGACATCCCTGAAAATCGATCACACACTATTATGCACCGTAGTCCCATCAGCCACTGTAAAAAAACATTGGCAATCTGCCAACTTTTGGATTTCATTTACACATCAGTAACCCGACAAAAAATTGGATCAAATATGAGAAAGAATGAATAACAAAAAGGATAGAAAGTTCAAAGTTACAAATATCTAAATATACTTGCAAAATCAACTGTATTTCAGTGTTAAAAGACCAGGAGTATCAAGATAAAGTTCACCTGCTAACTAATAAACATAAAAATATGGAAAGAGCAATTCTAAGGGGACATTATAGGTGACATTCTCATATGACACACATTTATTGGGTGATGATTACACGACTACTTTTTTATCATCCAATACAAGTGTGCCACATAAGAATGTCACCTAATAATGTCTCCTTTTCATGTCCTCCTAGAATTTTTCATATGGAAACTACCTCAAGTCATTTAAATTAAACAAAGAGCTATACTAAAGCTAGAGAATCTGAGAACTTCCATGTCCCAGCCAAAGAAAAATGAGCAAAACCAAAGAAAAACACAAAATAATATAACCCCCAGAGACGTGTAAAAACCAATAAAACAACGCAAATAATCAATATCAACGACCATTGAAGTAGCAAAAAATTATGATTATTCCAACACTCAAATTAAATTAAAACTAGTGTATAAGAAATTAAAAAAATAAATAAGTAATGCTCATGAATTTAAAAAAAAAAAAATCTTTGCTTTTCAAAACACTAGCAAATCAAACGATTTTTGATTTTTTTTATCTAACACAAACAAATCATGTTATGTGGTTTGATTTTTATTTTTTATTTACTAGTAATTTTTACAGGATCTACTCGTAATTTTTAGTGTAATTAGAATTTAAAGGTATTATTATTATTATTATTGAAGTACAATTACATTCTGCATCGAACCTGGGATCTTAACCTTAACCTCCTAAATAAACGGACTAAGATTTCATTGGTATTATTATTATTATTATTATTATTATTATTATTATTATTATTATTAGATTGTGCAAACGTGAGACTTAAAATTGGGCAATTTTCACTTTTTGTATCTATACTTTTAACTTTGATACAATTTTATTCCCATTCTTTTTTATTCCCCCATTTTGTCTCCACTTTTTCATATATTCACACATTTTGTACATGCCATCAATTTATTTTTCCGTTGAATGGCATATTAGTTAAGGGCAAAATAGGAAATCTGAGTAAATTCACCATGTGTCCCCAAACTTTTAATTTTTACTCAATTTTTCCCCATTTTTTCAATATTTTGTCCCAATCTTTCACATATTCAAATGTTACTCGAATATCAAAATTCCTCAGTTTTTTCGTTTGTTTAGGGCATCATGTTAGTGACGGTTAAATTTAATATTGGGAATGAAACACGTACGTGAATTAAAATTGTGGACAAAATAGTGGAAAAATTGGGGACAAAATTGTGTCAAAATTAAAAGTTTGGGACGTAAGCTGAAGTTGCCTAAATTTTATCCCCATTTTGCCCTTCACTAACATGACAATTGACAGAAAGGAGATATATAAGAGATTGGAGATAAAATGAGATAATAAAAAAATGATTACAAAATTGAGGGCGCAAAGTGAAAATTACCCTTTATTATTTTTCTTTTTCCAACCAAAAATTACCCTTTAAAATAAGAAATACTTTATAAAAGTCTTCTATTTTTATTTTCTTCTACACAAGGGGGGGGAGAACTTGAGTAATAATCTAATATCAGATGACATGCATTTGACATAATACATAAGTGTTTGGCCGCATTATATCGCTCTTCCGATCTATTAGATCATTTTTGAAGATAACATAGGGGAGGGATGAATGTGGCTTGAAATGAGGCTTCATACCCGAAAACTTGAGCTTGTAACTATTGCAACACAGTTCAAATCACATAAATGCTTTAAAAAGTTAAAATTATACTTCTTCTGTCTCATAGAAATAGTCTCTTTCTCTCACACTCATTTTCACAAGATTGAATAAATGTTGTTCAAAAAGTACTCATTGTGTCTTGGAAAAATAGTCAACTACATTCACCCCAAATTATGCTTCAATTTCACCCCAAATTATGCTTCAATTTCCTTAGTTAATTCTTTAGTTTTTAATATACATCTATTTATTGGATATTGTAATCAATACTAAAAGAAAATAATTAAAGTGAAATATTAGTAAATATATATCCTTAAATTATACTTGTTGATGTCAGATTTTGGCTTTTACTCAACAAATGAATTTGTGTGCGCGGAAAACTTGTATTTAAATTTATTTAAATAATAAATGGGTGAATTTGACGGGTTTAGTGAATTTATGAAGAAAGTTAAGAAGAGAGTAAAAGCAAGCGAGACATAGATTTATTGTCGTTTGAAGGATCCACGCTTGAGGCATTTCCCCTCTTATTTATAGCAATCATTTTGGGTAAATAATGATTACAAGTATTTAATGTTTAACCAATGTGAGGTTTTATAGGTACAATTAGTTGTTGCTAAAGTGTCAGCATTTTTGACTAATTGCTAGATAAATGACTACATGAAAAGGACAAGTACCGACTTTACATTTAATACAATAGTCCCATCAACTTTAACTGATAAAGTGTGCAAGTGTGCATGCAAGTTGCCCCCCAACTTGCATTGTTAGAGGTCAGTTGAATACGACCTTACGAGCTATATGATGCAGACATGAGATAGTTGTATTGTTGTCAGGTCATTAGGTCGCTCGATGGAGCATGTCATGTAGGCCCTACCGCAAATATCTGCTGACTTGTCGACCTGAGGGCCACAGTACTTGTCTAACAACATTAATTAAAATTTCTTAAATTATGTGAAAGATGAAAATTGGAGATCGGAAGAACGAACTAAGTAACATTTAAGAATAATTCTTTTTGGTTACCATGGGCGGAGAGATTTGACGGGCATTTTACTCCCACGCGTACATACATGTTCTTTCAAATTCAAATAGGAAAGTGGGTCCAACAGTAGGGTTTTGGGAGGGAGAAGTGAGAAGGGAGAAACGGTAAAATCTTCTTCTTCTTCTTCTCCTCTTCCCAAACAGTCCTCTTTTTCTGCTCATCAACAAAAATCACGAAGCAGAGAGATAGGATAACAGTGTGAAGGAAGCGTATAAAAATGGTGGTAGCAAAGAAGGCGGCGTACGAGGAGAGCCGGCAGAAAAGGCTTGAAGAAAACAAGAAAAGGATGGAAGAACTCAATCTGAACAAGCTTGCCCAAGCTCTCCACACTCCAAAATCCTCCCCTGTATCTCTCTGTCTCTATTTCATTTCTCTCTATGTGTATTTCATTTCTTTTCTTATTTATGATTTATCTACTGTAATGGGTGGATTGCTTTGTTATGCATAATAATAGATGAAAAAAGTGAAGCCAAAGGCACCAAAACAGCCGGTGGATCTCTCTTCCGTGAGAAGATCTGGTCGCGTTGCGGACAAGCTTCCCCCTAATTACAAAGAAGTCAGTAAAAATCTCTTCTTGGATTTAATCTGTTGTTTGCTGATGCCAGTTTTTCGAGTTTCTTCATCACTTGTTCATTTATTTGTAAAAGAATAAGTTTTGTTCTCAAACCCCTATATAGACCGAAGACCCTGTTACGAGAAAATTAAAAAAAAAAATTAAAAATGGGTTTTTATTATTTTCTTCTGGTAAAACCTGTACGAGGATGGAGATTCACCATTCAAGTGAATGAAAGAGGAAGGAGATGATCGTGCTATCTTATCTTGTTCTTTTTCAGTCACATCTACTATGTGATTCAGCAATAATATATGCAAGAATCTCCTTTCTTTGTCTTTTGATGCTATGCGATATGTGTACTAAACAAGTTAATGGAGTATCAGTTTGACGCTCTTGTTATATGACGTCAAGTAGTTCAAATAATTGATATTTGGTGTGCATTGACAGGTTCCAATTGAACCATTGGGGTTGCCAAGGAGGAGGTTGGTTCAATAACTCCCTGTTTGATTTTCTTGTAATGATGATGAAATAATTAACTATTAGATGAGATACTTATTTTGTCTTTTTTGGGAATTATGGAGTCTATTTTAGCCATCAAAGAAGGGATCTTTTAAATCGAGCATATGCCTCAGATGAACATAGACAATTTGCTATAGAAAGAGCAGAGGAACTGCAGTCAAGTTTAGATCAAGATATACCGAACTTTGTCAAGCCGATGCTTCAATCACATGTCACCGGTGGGTTTTGGCTGGTAAGTTGAACGAAAAGTGGGTCTGACTATGTCCGTGTGAAGTAGTAATGGAGAACATATTTTCCTGAAGTATCATATTTTTTATCATCAGGCAAAATCTGTCTCTTTGTTGATCAACCCCTAAAAAGCATTGGGAGAAAGCTATTGGACTTGGTTTTATGATAGGCTATAATAACCTCCACTTAGTTCAAGTTTTGGAACGTAAATTATTTGTCCCCTTAATGTTCTGAGAATTGGGTTGTAAGGAGTAGAGTACTTCTGAGTTCTGAGTAACTTTTTGTTTCTAAACATGTTTGGAAAATTTAGTGTTTTTCTTATGAAAAAAATTTATAGAAGTGAACTAACATGATAATGAAAAAGAATTTGAGATCACAAACGCAAGTGCTCTTCCGATCTCCGGTATGTTGCTAACTACTGGAATATGTACAAGGTTTTACTAACAATCACCAGAAACTAGGCCTTGTTCTCAGGAAATTTAGGATAGAGAACCTTTTACCTTTTTATTTTTTATTTTTATTTTTATCTTTTGTTATTATTCTTGGAGATCGGAAGAGCGTTTTTGGAATTTATCATACGGCTAAGATTTCATTATTTCTTGATAGGGTCTCCCACAAAGATTCTGCAAGGCTCACCTTCCAAGCCGTGATGAAACTATCACTCTTGTTGATGAAGCGGGTGACGAACATCCCACTAAGTACCTTGCTCAGAAAACAGGGCTTAGCGGTGGATGGAGGGGTTTTGCAATTGACCATGAATTAGTTGATGGAGATGCACTTGTTTTTCAATTGATTTCGCCAACAACATTTAAGGTAATCTTAAGGAATTCAAATAATGGTTGATGAGACCTTTGATTTACTTGAGTTTTTAATGACAAGTTAAAACATCAACAGTGCTAAAACGCAAAAACTATTGCTTCCAACTTCTAGAATATAAGCCTGTAACTCCTTGTACATTGATTTATCTTTTCTATGTTGAATGCTGATGCCTGATATGGTTAAACAATGTGTTTCTTCATTTTGGTTTTGTTTGGGGATATGCTCTCAAATTCCTTCCATTTCCTACACTTTAGCCCTTGTATGATGTAGTTTGTGAATATCTCTTTAACTAAACTTCTACACACATTCTCTTTAAAAAAAGGAAAATAAACACTTACTTACAAAATTACTTCTTAGAAAATCATCATCATTCAAGGGCATGATTATATTATGAAATCTTTTTTGATAACTTGTTTTTAGTTATCATCAACGTGCTGAAGCTGTTCATTGTTGTCGTGTTTTCTCTGCAAATCTCAGGTTTACATTATAAGGGTAAATGAAATTGACGAGTGATGATTCTCTCATCCACAATTCAGGTATATGCATGTTTACTTTGTTCAACCGTAAGCAATTGATATGAAGCTTTGCCTGCTTATGTATTAGAAAGCATCTGAAGTTATTAGGCACGTGTTTGCATGGACATAAACAGAGAGAACGAGTAGTGTTGAATGGCGAAGATTTGTTTAGTATAGATGCATCCCACGAGATATGTAGATGTGATTGGTTCGACCAAGTTCAAATTTGAAAAACTACTAGGAGAGAGTATTATGCAAAGTGTAAACGGGCTAGAACTCTGTTCGTGGGCATGTATAGACATGATTGTAGAAGAGAAACACGACTTTGTTCTTTCTTTTCTTTTCTTTTTTTTTGGAACATTGAATTGTGCTGAGTAAACATGTTTCTTGAAGTCCCTTTCTGTACAAAATTTCTCGTTTACAGGAACTCGTGCCCTTTGCTGATTTCAGTCTTGCTTTGCAAATTCTACATTAGAGATGTTTTTGGCGTTGTAGGAAGGTAGCTCACTTTGTCCGATGAGTACAAGATACGGTGTCTATAGAAAATGTAGAGCTTACCTAGTTTTGCCTGAATATATAGGCTGAAAAAGGATCTTTTGTGTATAATTGTTTACATTGCTTTGTCCATTTTAGGTCGAATTAGTGGTACTTATGATGATGTACTAATATTAGGACAGATTTACTGTGCTAAGAATATGTATGTATCTAATGTTGGTAAACATTCTCCCTTTGCATTCAAAAAAATCTTTAATACTTGGGTTCCATGATCATTTGTGGCTCTTTTTCCACTTGATATTATGGGACACCACTTGACCGATACTTTCTGTTTTCTTTAAAAAAAAGAAAAAAAAAAATTGGGGATCGTTATAAAAAAATACAATCTTTATCTTTTATCGGTCACACTCAAGTAGACTGTCAAGTACCGTATACAATTTATATTACTTCGCTTTCCCTAATCGTTTCATTCTGAAAATTATCAAAATTCAACCAAAAGTTCCAATACATTTTAAAGAACCGTAACTGAAGTCATACTTCATATGAATTCACGCAAATAACTTCACATCAAATTAAGCGTTATTGCAGCGCGAAGTTGTTCTACAGAACAGTTTACATATTGTTATTATTACAATTTATTTGTTGAAACACAACATAATTGAACCACAATTAGATCTATTCTGGTTTTGCCATGGATGGTACAGTAGCAAACTTCTCGAAGGGAACTGGTTCGGTCCTCCAATTATCAAGAAATTCTAAGGAAATCACCTGATGTCGATTCACGAACCACAAAGAACTACATATGACATTATCCTTGCAACGATGATTATTCTTTGAGGTATAAAAGATAAATATGTCCTCAAATAGGTATTGAACAATATTTGCTCATAATTTTGCAATATGTTGCCGGAATGACGGGTCAATGCACACAACAACCTACAAGAGTCGCACAGCAATCAAATTAATCTCGGAAAGATGAAAGGATTTGGAAAAGAAAGAAACTATACTGGGAATCTGCTATGATACAAGTACCTTGCCAACACTTCTACCAGAATGAAGATAATCAACGGCATCAGCAACAGATTTAACGCCTAAAAATGGTTTTGGGTCAACTGCAACCTGCCATGCATATATAATGCCAGTCTTGTGAAGAACATATATGTGCCTGAATTTCTTATATGAATCCAAACCGGCATTAAAGGCTTGATAATCATGTAGTCTAATAATAATCAAATTAAAGGATAATTAATCATGGTGACAGGTTATGATGATCAGACGCTAGTAGCTAAGAAAGTGATAAAATTTTCAAGAAGATATTTGAACCGAAAGTGCCAAGCAAATGTCTACCTTGAGCTTTCCAGAAGCGTAAAGATCCACCAGTGTATCCAGATGCTGCTGCCATAGGTGTGCATATTGTACTAAGAAAAAGCCAGCCTGAAAGCATTGGCAAAAATCCATTAAAATAGCACTAGACATCAATGATATTCTTGAAATTTAATAGTTGTGAGAAATTTTGGAAATAATAGAACAGTTAATGAAGGCGCAAAAAAAGGGATGAGAATCTCCGAGTCATTGACGTTCTACTCCATATGCCATGGACATGAATGACACATGTAACATTTTTTCTCCCAAACATCACAGCCAAACAGGTGTAACTATTTCCTTAAACAAATAAGCTATTTAAGACATATGGATACGGAGGAGAATGGACAGGAAATGAAATGGAGGTGGAGATTCCTTCTCTTTTTCCTGGTTGGCAACTAAAGCAAAGGCTACTTGGACAAACTCCTGTAGTAAATATTTCAAATAAGGCCAGTAAATGTAAAGCAAATAGCGTACTCCAACAATAATATTAGCAGTCGGAATGAGGAGAAGCTAAATAACTAACCAATAAAACAGCTAGACCAGCGAAGTATTAAAATCTCATAATTGTGATGAAGAATTCAAAAAATATGTATCTGAAAAACTGATGCAAATGACACCTAGCAGCAATAGAAGCTTCTGACAGTTGCCTATCAAAGTTTGTTTGGCTTCAAAAACACAAGTATTCTACTAACAAAAAACAATGCAAAACAGAGGACCACCAATTAATAAATTGATAGAAATAATTCAAATAGTTGAACAAGTGACAATATTAGTATAGCTCACGTACCACAGTCTGGCTTTTTGCTAGGATCTTTTCACATAATCCAGTGTAATTTCGTGGCTTCCACCCATGTTCTCCTTGATACTAAACTCAGTTAAAAAATTATCAGAAGTTTGAACAGTGGTTCAGAGACCAAAAATAAAATCATAAACTATTTGTTGCTTTCATAGGGAAGTAGTCTAAATTCACATAGGTGAAATCAAAATATGAGATAGAAATATATGCTTACGATCAAGTCCCAACCTGAGAAATCATTCCAATTACTACAAGTCGTCCATATTTTGCCAAAGCATTCAAGCATAGATCAAACATTTCACCACCAACTGACTCATAGACAATATCAACGCCTTTAGGGAACTCAGTCTTTAGAACCTGAAAACTCAATAAGAATGTGTCTGCATAATGTGAAGATCTTATGCAATCACAAAGTTGTCACTAGAAAACTCATAAAATGAAGCATTTGTTAGGAAGGCCCATTTTCATCCGTCCTTTGACTGGACAAGAAGTGCTCGAATTGTATCAAGTACATCAAAAAATTGCCATACAACATAACCTTGGAAGTCTGTGGGTAAGATATGGAATTTTGTTTTCGAAAATTAATGACAAAGTGGACTTTTCAAATGTAAAAATTGCTACTTTCACGATTTTGCAGAGTAAAGTAACATTTTCATAATTAACTATTTACTTTTCGCCTTTTTTTGGTTAATTTTTCATATAAAAAATTGCTAAAATTGTATAGAATTTCTCCACCAAAATCTCAAGCACACCCAAGAACCTACATACTAAAACCCCTCACAGGACAACCAACGATCTCCAGATCTCACTCCCAAGATATCCCATAATTATCTGATAAGTTTAGATAAACAAAATAATAAGAGGATGCCTGCACTTATATTGGCACAAAACGATAACCTTTTCTTTATTTAATTTCAATTCATATGGGATTCGTTCAGTCCCGTTACCAATAGAAAAGTTAAGTTGCATAAATAAGATCCAATTCCCATTTTAATTATGAAGAAGATCAAGTCAATTAATCCTAACATGATCAAGCAGGGGAAAATATAATCATGCAGTGTATTTAAAGAGGCCCTGTGTTTTTTCCCCTACCAAGCTTCTTTCCTAAAACAGCCCTCTGTTTTGATTTCAACATCAAAAGGGAAGTTTGATGGCATAAAGCTTTAATGAGTAGTGGTTCCTGGTTATCATGTAGATCCACTGTCTGAGGGCTTCATAAATTAAACACAAGAAAGCAGGCAAGAAACTATGATTGACCAATAACATGAGTGGTTTCTGCAGGTTTAGTCAAAAGGAGTGGATAAGAATAGATCATATTTAAATACTTGGATGTAAACCCAAAGCAGAACTCAGTTTTGACATGCTAGAGTGCATTAAAGTTTTCCTCCAAACCATATATGCAAGTGGATTAGTGGAAAATAAGAAACGAAGGAACTAAATGTCCAAGACACTTACAGTTTTGATATTCTCTTCTTTATAATCAATGACCCGGTCAGCTCCTAAATCTTTCAAAAGCTTGGCCTTCTCTTTGCCTCCGCAAGTTGCAACAACCTTATTTCCAACTAGTTTAGCAAGCTGCACTAGGACATGATTGATATAAGATCATTTACATTGCAGGAAAATGACTAGAAGGGGATGTTACTTTTTTCATAATTTGAAGAGATGTAACCAAAAAGGAATAACAAATTCACTAGAATCATAGTCAATTCAATTTCCAAGAAACCAGAAAGAATCAAATACTGGGATGCAAGTAGAGGAGGAACTTATAGAGTGAACACTGGCATACAAGATTTTCTATCACAATCTGGGATCAAGAGCTCACAACATGGGAAACTCTAGTTCCCAGGTAGAGCTATTTACCTAAAAACTATCCATTACCACTACATGGAACATCATGGGTGGAAGTCTCACTCAAATAAAGGGGTGAACATATATAAAAAGAGTAAAGATCAAAAGAACTGGATTGCAACCTTTAGCAGATAAGCAGATTATGCAACGTTTACCAGATAAGCAGATTAAGCATCAGCAAGCACTGCAATTGCTTCCTTATATCACTGGCATATGCATATTTAATGCTGCCAATATACATGCAGGAAACTCTTAAATGGACATCCGTGTTATTGCTTAAATTATCCTGGACAGCAAACTGCCCGGTGCCTCCGGCAGCAGCAGTGACTAGAACTACTTTACCTGATTCCATCTGTGCTGCCTGCCAATTTGGCAAAAGAGTAAGGCACAGCATTATAATTTGACACTGAAGTGAAACTTTCCAGTAAGACAGCAAATAACAATAGCAATTGTTGTCTACAAGTAAATAGAAAGGTAAAAGTTCAGCACTTGTTCCTCCAGCTTAAGTTTCTCTTAAAAGCTGGTTAACAAGTCAACTTCAACCACATATTTTCCATAAAATATTATTTTTCATATTTCTCTATGATCTCTCTCTACTAAACCAAATATTTTTCCAAAAAAACCACTTCTCATAAAAGCACGTCCTGAACAAGCTTACTGAAAACAGGCCCTTAAAATAGCTTGAAAAATCTTCAATAATGCGAAAGCAAATAGAAGAAGTAAGAAAGAACAAAAAATCATATCACATAGCAGGACTACCTTCTCTAAAGCTATGGATGCTGTCAACCCAGATGTGAGCATGGCAACAACCTCTGGGTCTGGTCTTGCAATAGGAAGGATGTGTTTTGAAGGTACCTGAATTACAACCCCAAGCATATTATTAGATAAAAGGAAATACAAAGATAGGACATCAAAACTAACCTATACCAAAGTAGAACAAACAAAAATGTTTCACCGTGGTAAATTCAGCATAACTTCCAAAAGTCATGATTGCAGCTGGGGTGCCAGGTTTTAAGTGTTTGACAGAATCCCCTACAGCAGCAATTATTCCTACACCCTGAAATATGAAAAGATTACCTAGAAGCACCAATAGAATCATCTAATCTCGGACAAATAATAGTGTACCTCGCTCCAAAAATATGATGAACTAACAGACAGAATGATTAGTGATGAAATAACTGGAGACAAGCATTAAGAAATAACCCTATTTCTTCACCATGAACAACTTCTATATGTTAACGGGCAAATATTTTAAACATCCAAAGAATAATGCACACATAATCTACAAGCGAATACCGGGTTGTGACTTAAATGCCTTTGGACATAGTCCAATTTAGAGGGGGGAAAAATTACTTAAAGACATAACTCAAGAAAAAATACAGGTTTCTTCAAAAAGGTGGCACACATCATACCATGTAAAGGTTTAGAAAGATCTGAGTAAACAACAATATCCGGTCTATTTAACATATTAAGACATGAATACTTGCTGCTAAACAGCACGTAAAATGTTGGTGATAAAGTTGACCTAGTTAAACGCATATAAGTCACGCAATAATCTTAGGACGAGTTATATTCGCAAAATTTCAGATAAAAGTTCAGATGTGATGTTTACGAGAATCTTATGTAAAATTGGCTATTTAGCAATCTCCAACCTATTTCAGATTAAGGAGATTACGAGTCCACAGGAATATAAGTGTGACATACAAGTTGGAGCTACTTGATCTAAACGCTTAATGGGTGTTTGTTCTCATTACTTTGCATTATGATGAACAAATGTGGAAGTTTAGCAGCTCCGATGAAATATATTGTTGAAATTCAGTAGTTCCCAAGGCAAGTAGTTGGTACTTGGTAGAATTATGGAAAAAGATAATGAGAATCAAATACCACTTTAAGCCGCTGGGCCATGTTTACATCATATGAGTTTTTTTCTTCAACATATTCCCTCACATGTAGACATGGATTTTCTCCCCTGTTAAGGCTTAACATGTACGCAATTTATTTTAGATCAGTGGCAGAAGAACGAAGGCCTTTTCTTGCTTTGGTACACTTGCTCTAAAAGCTTAAGCTTTTATATTGCGTCATATTTAGATCATTGAAATATTATCATCAAGTCTGATGCTGTGACCATATAATTGATGTGGAAGGTATTAGAGATCATCATGCAGGAGGACGAACGCTCACCAAAAGTGGAATGGTTAAATATTATAGGAGTGACGTGAGAATAACAAACGGAACATACTTTCTTTGAAGTTGTGTCACATGAACAGTGCAGGAGGAAATAAAGGTAATATGTTCAGATAGTTGTGTTCATTCACTAAATGTGCTATGTATAAGAAACCATAGGTATGGTAATGTATAATACACATGATGAGATATTGACGAATTCATATAAAGCACCGTCACTCTCTTATTTTTGTTCAATCACCTCCGTTATGGAGAAGAATCATTGTTTCCCAATAGTTATTCATTATCTCTCATTTGTATTTTATATTATGACAAACTCTTTCCGTTATGAACATGCGGTTTTCTATTCACTCACCATCCCGCATATACGATCCAATCTTTGATATTGAACCTTTATGCATTGGAAGGTTTTCAACAACCTAAACGTTCCCATAGAACTATGAGTAATGCTTGAGTATAAAATCCACCAAAGCCAGAATAAGTTTCTTCCAGAATGACTTTCTTACCAGAGCTAAAAAGACTTAATTGCAACATTGATTTTATTTGGAGATTCCAATGTTCATTATTGCTTATTTCAAATGTTTATTGAAGAATTTGAAGGCTCAAAGCTTCCCGGATTCAACATAATATTACAGATCTCCCAGATCAAGCTATAAAAGGAATCAGCCAACAATCAACAGACATTATGCAACAAAGGCAGCCAAAGAAGGCTTCCTGCAGAGACTCTCCTCGGTGTTCTTTGTCATAGTTAGCCATTAGAAATTCTGCAAGTATTTTTTCTATTTTAAAAGCTACAAAGCTGTTATGTCATATAATGGATTATAAACCTAAAGTAAGATCGATTCAGACTATTTTTGTAATGAAAAAAAAGAAACATAAATATTTGAATTGTAAAGTGCTAAAAAAATATCCCTCTTCCTTACATTCAAGATCTAAAGAAGATGCTATTCCTCTTATATGGAGTGCCATTGTAAGTTGGTACACAACCCAATGCAAGAAGAAAGGAGGTGCTAATTGCTAAACTGGTGGAATATCATAAATGAGTACTTAAGGAATGACAGTAGAAACATAACTTGACAAATCTATCATTCTCTTACTATCTCTTTGATTTTACCACTTTAAATTTATTCTCACTAAGAAACCAATCTATGTGCAAAAAAGAGTGCGGTACAATAGGTACCGCAAGTGTTTTACCGCCCAAAGTTCTTCCCATTTATGTTTTTTAAAACGTTTTTTTTTATTTTCTTTTTGTTGCTTTATTTGGAAATCTAATTAGGAACTATTAATGGCTTTAAAAAAGAAAAAAGAAAATGAAGCTTTCAAATGAGTCTAATAATTTTGTGCTTAATTTTTTTTAATAATAATAATAATTATTATTATTAGAGTATTTGATGGCAAAAAAACATGAAGCCTTCAAATGTCCGAACTGCATTAGTCCAATTGATAATTACGCTATATAACTCTTATTTTAAGGGACATGAATTATATTAATTTCTCCTCTAAATCAATGATTATATTCAATAAGAATTATTAACTAAGCTTAACAAACTGTATCTTATTATTTTATAATTAATAATAGGATAATCCTATCTTTTTCATTACCTAATAGCAAGATCATGGCATTTAATTTTAAAAATTAGAAAAGCTTGTCATGGTTATGTAAAAATTACGTAAAATTCCAGCTCTTTAGAGCTAAGAGAGGTTGATATCCAAATGTATAAGTAATATATTCTTTTAAAAAATTAATAATCGTGTCTACTGCAGTCCCTAACACGAGTTTATAATTTATAGGATTATTATCTACTTTTAAATTAAATATAACACTATACTACTACTTTATTAATATAAAAACTATAAATATGAGTCTCCTTGCTATTTATTCATTTATGAGGTTCCAGTGGAATTAATGCTTATCGATTGCAAGATGTTTTGATGGAAATCATTATTATTGTCTCAACTGAATTGAATAGAATTTGGTTTTAAATGATTTTACAAATTTGTTTTTCTATTTCTTATCAAATTAAAATTAAATAGTTACATTGAATTTTTTAAGTAAACTCAATTAAGGATATTAAGTCAGATTTAATTTTACGGCTTCAAATTTTGATCAATTCAATGCTTATTAATTATTTATTTAGGGTTATTTCCTAACCAACTATAATTAAGACTAATTATAATTGGCATTTTTTTCCAAAATATTGGACATATAGAAGCACCTAACTTTTATGTTTTAATTAGTTATTGATTCTTTAAGGAGTTAATTTCTTGGTAGATCTCAAGAGGCTTTTTTTTTTTTTTTAAATTATAAATCTCATGATTAGCTGTAACAAAGCATTATACATGCAGAAAACGTGAGACGATAGAATCCCCTCAGTAGTAGTATATCTATGTATATAACTTAATTAGTCCAAGATCTCTTGATTGATAAAGAGTAGCATATAGCTTAAATAACTGCATATACATTATGAAAATCTACAGAAGATAAACCGACATGCACATTATTAAAGATGTTAGCTCTAGTACCAGTCTTAATAAAAAAATTAATTGATTAATGGTATTATTAAACTTGATTTAAACCCACAAACATAAATAAAATTTGCATGTTGATTAAATTTCCCAATCAAATATACAAATGTAAACATAATCAAAGCAAAAACGTATATAAAATTTCCTAGTGTGGCAGGTCTGCGGATTAGGGTCCCGACACTGTTGCTATTCTTATATATTTGTATGTTAATTATTATGTTTCACAATCAAATTTTAGTATCCCTCCATCCCAATTATATAGTCCACTTTGCTGCTTCACGTTTATTAAGAATTGTGTCGGAAATATATATTTTACAATCCGTGTTCCTAATTTACCCTTATTTAATTAGTAGAATTTAAAACTGATAGTTTTAATTAAGTAATAAATGGGGTAAATTAGTAAAATAATGTAATTTAGACTTCGTAACAAAGAAAGAGAACTATATAATTGGGACACTCCAAAAAGGCAATATGGACTTTATAATTGGGACGGGGAAGTAACTATTATTCACATTATCCATTGTCAATATCGTACATTGCACGAGTGTAGAGCTAGTTACTGCAAGGATAAGAATAGTTATTTGAACATTCGATTCCCCTACGCTAGTAGAGGATGAAGTCTAGAGAGATGGCCATAGATCCTGACGTCGAGAAAAGAAAAATTCCACTCAACCCCTTTCCAGTTATTGTCTTGCGGCAATGAGAAATTTGTGCCATTGTAATATACTCAAACAACCACCCCCACGTCCAACCCACTATAAAATTCCCCTTCCCTCGTATTGAAACTGTGATTTGGGATTCACAAATGTCATGGTTCAAGATGCAAGAACTTCACAAATATGGCAAATTGGCATACATCCACTAAGAAGTCAAAAGGAACAAGTAACAAGCTAGAAGACTAAGATTTATAACTATCAAAGTTATTTCAGCTTGAAGTAGAGCGGTGGAGGTGGGGGGTAGCCACCTCTTCCAAGGCTACCTAGTTTCCACAAAATTCCTTTTAACCCTATGAAAAATTTACAAAAAAATATTCCTTTTTTTTTTTTTTTTGGTGTTTCGGCTAGGAGTCGTCAAGTTTCGGCTAACCCTTCTACCATTTTCTGGCCCGTCCCCTGGCTTGAAGAAGTATTATCAAAAACTTGCAGTTCAAACTTTTTACTAAGGAAGAAAGGGAAAAGTGAGTATACTAGAAAGAAAGATCCTCTGGTTTGTATGTTGTTAATACATAGATACATAATTATACAGTTATCGTTTTAGAGAATGGTCCCTGTCATTGCACTACTATCTAGGTCAGTTGAAAATTTGTAATGTTGTGAAATAGGTGGATCTAGATGGGGCTCATATTCAGTGTAGACAACTATATTTGTCTCAAATATGAGATCATATTTACTTCAGGAAATGTAGAATTCCTTAATTATGAAAGTGAACATGAGTTTGATAACAATCCAAAACATTAGCAACATACTTCCCAAAAGAGCAGGAGCAATTACATTATTGAAGAAAAAGACGCTAAAGCATTCCACATATCATAACAATAGTTGGAAATTTAACTGCAACTAAAGAATTTTACAAATGGAGGGTGGACAAGCAATTTTAGGTAGTGGCAATTTAAAAGAACAGTGTTCTTCATAAATCAAATGATAGTTTAAGCTACATCAATCTAATTCTCAAATTAAGGTAAAACATACGTGTTTCTTCCTTACCTCAAAGCCAGCATCAAATGGTAGACGGGAACCAATATCTTTTTCGTCACTGCTAAAATACCGTCCAGAACTAAAATTCACCTGTAACCAAATGGTGCACGTCATGCCAAATAGAGGTCCCTCATCAGTATGTTATTGTTAATACCAATTAAGATTATTTCAAATAATAATCCCCAGGTTAACTAATTAATATATCAAGGAGGCAAATATCAAAGTGGTACTACATTTGACAAAACTTACAACTAAATTTTGCCAGAGATATCTTGTATGGCATATAATTTATATGATACCAGTGTTGTGAAATGAGATGAGCTTTACAACCGATGGGTTGTTTTTCTTTTCCATTTGAAAAGCTACGATACATGAGTTTACCATATTACATTGGTTCAGACAAAGCTACAGAAAAATAACAAACTCACATCACTGGCATTGACACCAGCATAAATGACTTTCAAAAGCACATGATCTGGTTTGAGGGGTAATCTCAATGGAGCACGTACAACACTGGTAGCACCACGGAAATCGTGATCCAAAGTGTGGACAACTCTAGAGAACAAGATCAAAGAAATAAATGTCAGAAAATAGTCAACGAATGATTTGGTAAACATTAACGCAAAATAGTTTTTATAACCCTGGGACAATTTTCAAACATTTTTGTGTGTGTGTGTGTGTGAGAGAGAGAGAGAGAGAGAGAGTTGCAACAGATATATATATATTATATATATAAAAGAAATTGAAGCATGTGGTTAAATACAGTTAAAACGCTAGAAGATTTACGAGCATTTGATGGAGAAATTTACTACTAAAGCCACAAAGGTCCCAAAAAGCTACCAAGCAGTTAAATAGTCCTTTCTGAACGAAAACTGAAAGGAATCCAAACAGATCATTTTATTGATAATACGCCTGCTCACACACAGGAAACTGTTACAATCAATTTTCTCAAATTCAATGTGTTGCAAAACATTAAGAAAATTCTATATTGAAGCAAGAACTCCACAGACAATTCTGGAAGAAAAAATTGAGCTAGAATGATAACAATCATAAAAGTACCACAATGAAAGAGAAAAAACTTGCAATCTTGCACAAAGTTGCTTGGTTCCTTCTACAGAATTTTATTCCTCCAACAATTTAGATAAGCAGTTCCTTATATAGATATTAGTAATCAGTTCCTATTATTTGACAACTGTAGCACATAATCACCTGGATTGTTCATTTTTTTTCCATGTAAATATCCAACTCAAAATGAATAAAGAATGCAATGTGCCCAAAATATGACTGTATTTCACTGTATTTCAAAGTCGACGGAAGAACTAAAGTGCCTGCTTCAATTCTTTATGATTGTAAAAGAATATATGTTTTCTTACATCTTCTCAAAATTTGCAGGTATTTGAATACTCAATGGGGACATAAAAGAAGACTTTCTCCCTTTTCTTGAAATACGGACATGATATTTGGCTACTTCTGCGGGAGTTGGCCAATATTCCAAGCCCCTTCGGTTAGTTATCCATAAGCAAGAACCAGCTTTTGTCTCATCACATATAAGCTCAAAAGCACCTACATATTTGACAATTAGAAACTCAAAGCCACCATCTGAGGTTGAAGTGATATAATGCAAAGCGAAAAAGACAATGATTTAATTCCTCAAGTCATTTCAACAAATTTACTGCTCATCTGTTTTGGAATTTTGAAACAGTTAAATGCAATAGAATTTACCTTTCACTACCATGTCCATTGGCACGAAACCCCCAATTAGATTAATAAATTTAGGATCCACTTTCGAGGCCAAATCAGTTTGCACAAACTGCAGGCAGAAGAGAGCCAATAGACAGATTCTGTGAGTTATACGACTGTTTACAGCTTGCTAGAATCCAACCTCAGAATATATCACTTAAAATGGCAAATTTTAATATTACCAGGTAGTTTGGAAATTCATCCTGCTAAGGATGACTTTGATACTAGTTGATGATAAGTTATACTTCCTCAGGTTGAAATTGAATGACCTCTTTCCTTTTTTGCATGTTTCAAAGTAATGCGTGTTACTAGGAATGAGACATCTTTTGAACTCTTCTCTGAATCACTCTGCAAAAAATGACTAATGCTACTACCTAAAGCTAACCTTTTGGTTTCCTCCTGCTCCACTTATTCTAGATGTCCTCTGAAGTCAATTGACTATTGTACATAAGGAAGTCTTTAAGGATCCAAGGGCCTGGTAGTTCTTGCCAGTCTCCAGAACCAATTAGTAGATGACTCTCTCCCTAGATATGGACTACTTCCTTGCCTTAAGATGCTCCGAGTCAAGTATGACATAATTCTTCCCGAAGATCCTAAAACTCTCATTGTTGAGAAAGAACGTCGTACAGTACTAACTTCAATATTGGTGTATCTACTGTTTCGGGCAACTTTGGGACTATGCTATGAGGTTTAGATATAGATGGACTAGATCCTTGTCCAAACTTAAAGCATCAGAGATTACCTCAGGGCAAAGAACATTGATACGGATCCCTTGACGTTTGTAAAGAGCGAGGGATCTGGTGAACATAACCACACCCCCTGTGGAAGTTCTTATAATTGTCAGTCCAGAAAACATAATATGCATCAATTACAATTGGGTAACTGACTGAAAAATTTTGTAGAAATAGAGAGAAACAAAAAACCTTTGGAGCCAGAGTAGACAGGATCGGAATACATTGGATATAGCCCCGAAGAAGAGCCAACGTTAATGATTACACCAGGCCTTTTAGCCTCTTGCATGGCTTGAATCTGTCAGTTGTAATCATATAAGTTCTACTATAACCTACTCACCAAAATGGACAGCCTATGAACATAAAACAATCCAGACAGAAGACAGGTATTTTAACATGGGGACAAACAAAAAGTCTATCCAGATCTGTTTTAGACACAACTCTACAAGGTCCTCTTAACTCAAGTAACCATCAAAGACCCAAAATTACAAATCAAGCATGAATAAGGAAAAAAAACAGGGAATTTATTAAAGGTGCCATTAATCATTTAAATACTCTCTCAATTTAGAAGAAGGTTCTATCAATTTCGAGGTCAGACTAATGACTAATATATGGGCCAGATACAAACCAGTAGAATGTAATGTAATAAAACAGACTATGAACTTACAGCCAGACCGGTGCAGTCAATAACTGCAATAATATTGACATTGACAGTGAGTCTCCAAGATTTAGAACCATCAGTATGATCCTTATTAAATGGGACAGGATTCGCAATCCCGGCATTGTTTATGCAAATATCCAGTCCTCCATATGTCTCAACGTGCTTCTTGAAAGCAGCGGAGAGTTCATCTAATCCGACAATTGATACCAAACAAACATTCAGAATTCCGCTAATCAATGTGATAAATTGTACTCTCTACATTAACAACGCAAATTTTATTGGAGAAAGCGTAATTAAGGGCGCAATCCTGCAATTGTTATGAGCTCTTTTTAAAGTTCAATATAGTACAGAATCTCATGAAACAAAAATCAAAATTCACACAAGGAGTTGGGCTACTCGAGGCAATAAAGATAATCACTTGATTTAGTGACATCAGTTTTGATGAACAAAGCCGGCGGAAATCCCAGTTGAGAATGGAACTTGGAAACTTCATTTCCAGCAACTGATGCAACTTCCTTTCCCTTCTCAGATAAATCGATTAGCGTAACGAAAATTCCTTTGCGTGCAAGGGCTAAAACAAGCGCTTCGCCAATTCCCGATGCTCCACCAGTGACTAAAGCTGAAAGACCAGGCCTGAGTTCCATGTTTCTATGGTCGAAAATCGAAATGGATTGCTTTATTGATCGATAAATAGATATGGGTTGGATTGGAAAGAGATTATTATTACAATATATCGGTTGAAAAGATTACGATTATCTTTGTATCCGCTGTACTGCTGATCTAAAAGCAATATTTCCGGTCGTCTATGGCTAATTGTAAAATCCGTATACGTACAGTCTGTCAATATATGATTTGAGACTAAAGAATTTTTTACAGCGATTTGCCGGGTTTTGATTATATTATTATTCAGAAAATGCCTCAAAGACCATCATCATCCTGTTGTTCACATCCTCTCTTCCGTAGTTAGTGCCGGCCTAGTACGGAGGTACCGAGGCCCTGCCACCCAATCTATCTTTTAGATAGATGTCGAATATTCGAATATTCTATATTCTATTTAAACACTTGTGTTAATTAGGAATGATATAGAAAAACCCGATTCATATCAAAACCCGATGTATACTCGATTTAAAAAAATTTCTTAATAGGCGAATTGGTAGAGCAGATCATGGCAAAATTAGGTTCCACACCAGACCGTTCTTCCCCAAGAATCTAAATTAAAGTGGAGGACCACATAAATCTTGACACCGATCCATTCCACTGCTGAAAAAATGCATTTTAGCAAATACAATTATATATATATATGTATATATTATATATATAATAAAACGAATGTAGAGAGAGAGAGAGAGAGGATACAAGTAGTGTCCATTAATTATACGTAATAATTTACAATGTTGAAGTTCTATATAACGAGTGTGTCCCTAAAATTTTCAAGTTCCCTCAGGTAACTCACTTGTGTAAGAACTTTGTGCACGATCTTCCAATTATTCGTCCTCCTCTGAATCTGTGTAAGGATGTAGAGGTGTTAATAAGCCAATATTAAAAAACACAAAAATCAATGAAACGAATAACAATTGGGAGCTACAAAAGTTCTAAATGATATCTCCGAGGTGAAGAAAGAGTGGAGGGACGACCAGATGACTTGTGTTTATGATGGAATGAATAAATTTTATTAACTACAACTCTTGCAGGGCTTTCAAGTAACATTTGAAAGCTTCTTCACTTTGTTCCAAAGTGAGGAAAATAAACAGCTTTCCAACAATTTGCAGAAAGACAAGACTTGTGGACAAAACGTATTTTGCAGACACATACCTGATCTTATATCTTCCCCAACTTTTCCGCTATTTTTCAGCTGTCTCGTGATCATCAAGCAGATGAGAATCCACCAGTAAATGTGGAAAACAACCAAGGTCAATAACATGGTGTTGAAGACGTAGTACAATGTCATGTCATATAGCTTTGTCGGGTTCAAGTATTCACACAAGTAGTGGCTGAGAGTGACAAAAGGAAAATCAATTAGAAGAAACGAGACTGAGATTTATGAAATAGTAATCAGTTCAAAGCCAACCTTGACGATCGTATGACCCAAAATGGAAAGAACACGAGCCTTAGTATAAGCCATGAGATAGCAAACAATCCAAAGCACACGCTAGCTCCAAGCTCTTTCTCTGAATATTTGAAAACTTTAGCAGCTTCCATAAATACATCACTTGCATCATGCAGGGCAAGAACAACTGCTCCTATCCGAAAGAACCTATGTAAAATGAACATTTAAATACTCACTGGTAATGGATGCATTTAATAGAAGTGTTCACATTATCTTCTAAATCCGTTTCAAAATACAAATCGGTTAAATCATTTTCATCTAGACATTGCGTGAGCATGGGCGGAGCCACGTTTAGAAAATTGCCCCACCCCCACCCCCTTCCGCACCAACCAAAAAAAAAATAAAAAAATAAATTAGAGTTTTGCAAAGTGTCATTTTTGTTCCTCTTCTTTAATGTATCTAAGCCAACATAAAACAAAGAAAAATGTCCATATTCAACATATTATACACACAATTTTTGTACGATTCTTGAATTTCTACACCTTAAATTACTAATGAAATTCATATCAATATCTTAATTGATATTGAAAGGGGAAGAAAAAAACATTTCTTTAATAAGTAGAAATTAATTTAGCAATGTAAATAATTTATCTAATATATAAGAGACTTTCATGTTTAAAGTCATGCTATTCAACATGAAAGTAATATTTAGGTCCAAATTAGCATTATCCGAGATGTAAAGTTTGTCTTAATTAAAATAAAAATCTTTTTTTGCTATTTGAACCCCCCCCCTTCTTCCAAAAGTAAAAATTCCTGGCTGCGCCGCTATGCGTGAGACCCACAAGTAGTACATAATTCACATTGCTCGTTTCCACTCATTCTGTTTTTAATTTGGAAAAAGCAAAAATAAGAAACTAAATTGGACTAAACAATCTCATTTTCTATGGACAGCCAATATTTTGAAGGTGAAGGGGCACTCAAGAAAATTCTAGTTTCCAGTACATTCCTTGTAAAAAAATTTTTACTAGCAGTTATATTGATCATTCTAGCAAAAACACTATTCCACTGTAATGGAGGGGGATGAGACGTAAAAATATAGGAAGGAAGCATCTATGCGATGTAAAACAACAAATCACTAGTAGTAATAGCAATGCCTGAACAGTTTCCTATTCAACCAATTCCAGGATAAACTTTTTGTTTTGTTTTTCATGTAGCAAGGCTCAAATCTGAACAAGGAAGAAGATCAGGCTTTTGTGAGCCAATCTCGAATAAGATAATAAGCGAATAAGTGGAAGCTACTAACACAGCTGAATAGCTTTATGTATATATCATATTCTTCTTTAAAAAGGAAGTTCACACTACTTAATAAACGATGAATTGCAATAACAGCTATATAAAATATAACATGATCTGATTTGGAGAATTGCAAAAGCCAGTGAAGAGCACTGTGCTCTGCAACTTTGACATTCTACTTTAACCAACATCACAATAACCAGGCACCTATTGTAACAAGAAACAGGTTCATTGATGCTGTGATCCCTGGCATCAGAACTTTGATAGTTGACCGTCAGAGATGAATTTTCTGTCTCATAGAAGACTCTAAGAAACCTCTATTGCTTGACTAGGATAAGGGTGTTTGAAATGCATACATATCTAGTAGTGGGATTCTTTTTCTCCTTAAATCTGAAGTATGGGGATCCAGAAAAAAATGGATCGAAAACTTAGATACAAGCATGTGGAGACACCCAATAAACTAGAGATACATTGATAACTGTAGATGCATTTCTGTCGAAATTATATGATATAAATGATCCGAGAAAGGCCTAATAGTATTGGATTCTTGCTCTTACTATACCATTTGTGCATATTGGTATGCATTGGAATCCAGATTTGTTGATTTCTTGGTTCAAGAAACAAAGAAAAGACAACTGAACCATTTTCTCGGAATTTCAGATTTAATAGTGATATTTTAGCAATATCTAATAAATCTACCCAATATATGGAAGAAATAAACGTTTAAAATCCTTATTAAAATGCCAGTCTGCACAACAAAGTGAAAGATAATACTGAAAAGGAAGAACCATTTCCTAATAATACTTCAAAATCTGCACGTAAATGCATCATTGTAAAAAGAAATGGGATAAGGTAAACTGATTCATGGGAAACCAATAAAGCAGGCACAATATTGCACGCATAACATAGTT
This sequence comes from Nyctanthes arbor-tristis, assembly GCA_963692815.1. Classification (NCBI taxonomy): domain Eukaryota; kingdom Viridiplantae; phylum Streptophyta; class Magnoliopsida; order Lamiales; family Oleaceae; genus Nyctanthes; species Nyctanthes arbor-tristis. The sequence continues at coordinate 35,603 of CAVNYN010250118.1, forward strand.
GATTGATTTCCTTTTCTTTTTTTTGGGTGTTGGTTTTTGTTTTTGTGGTTTTGTTTTTTTTTGGGGGGGGGGGGGGTTCTCCATAAGAAATGTGATTCCAGATCCCCCGAAGAATCTATTTTACAAGAAATAACAAAGGGTCTAAACCATGCAATATTCCTGAGACTCTGACAACGAGTTTATGGCACTATAGAATGCATTGTCGCTTACTAACTTCAGCTTATCCCACATGTATTAGGAATACCAACCAATGAGAGGAATTGGATGATTACTCTTTTCTGAAATAACGAATATGCATACCTACTTTCCAGACCTATTTATATATATTTATGTAAACAATAAAAGAAGGTTCTAAAAATTTTAATCACATCTTAGGACCCGGGACTCTCATTGTTTCTTTCTGCTCAGCCCAAGGTATGTCACAATTGTCCCCAGAATATATAAGTAGCAGATGCAGCAAAAAGTACCTTGTAATGTATGAGTACCCAATAAGGATAACAGTGATTACATGATGAGACATCATTACAGTGAAATCCTTTCGCCGTGTTTCCCAGATAAGGAGGGCAGCAATGCTATAGGTGTAGAAACCACATTGGCACATATAAATGAACTTTAAAGGAGACCTGGAATGAAGCAATTCAACGGATACTTTTCAGATATTTAGAAAAAAGAATCATGAGTATATACGGAAGGCATACAAATTTGAACGTTTGCAGCAATTCAGTTTTAGAAGTGTAAGAAAAAGAAACAAGAAAAAGTATAATTTCCTACCAACAAAACTTTATGGAAATTTAATAGAAACTTTCTGTTGAGACATCCATGTCTCACGTGAGAGCATCTCTATTTATCTTGACCTTAATTTATGTAGGGAATTCCATAAATAAACAAGATAGAATAATGCTATGTAGCACTAGTGGTGCTAAGCACCAGTCTATGTGGCAACACACGTGGCATTAAATGATAAGTCAAGTTACGGGCAAGCACATGTGAGCTACTTGATTTAACTTATCATATGATGCCTGTGGACTACCAGTGGTGCTATATAGCATTGCACAAGAAGATAAGGCACCGGCCTATCTCATGTCCATCAAAGTGGAAGAGAGGTCCTCGGAGATTGTGGCATGCTGTTCCATCCAAACAAACCATATTCATACTAATTAAGCCAGGTAAAATTGCTAACTTAGCAACTTTTGAATTTGTGGAAACCAAAAATTTGGTAACAGAGAAATTATTCATAAAGGAGATAAGCCTAAAATGTTCCTCAAAAACAGGAAGCCATGACCACGAAATTATAGCAAATGAAAAGTTCAAAAAAATATCGATACACCTCTCTTTTCTTTTAAAGCCACATACAAAAAACTTCAAGGGGCCGTGCCTTCTGAGGTCCATATTCTCATAACAGGTTTTCAGGACCAAATGTCAATTCAACCTTTAATTACAAAAGGAAGTTTGGAATTTCCAGAGCTCAGAAATAAAGGAAAGAAGTTTTGCAACCACAAATATGAGTAGAAAGCATCAATAGGAGTGTATGCCAGAACTATGAAAGGTACCATATCCTACAATCTGCTAAGGGACAAGAAACTTAGGCCAAAAGCAATGGGACAAGATCCTATAATCTCCATCATTTATCTTTTAGAGAAAGTGAAATAATACAACTTTGATGTACAATAGGACAAATCCTATGTTCTCTATCATTTATGTTTCAGAGAGAGAAAAAATTCTACAACTTAGATTTCCAAGTTTCCTAGCTGTGCCTGATATAAAGCGCTAGCAGGTCCGTCATGTCTCTTAGACAAGAAATTCAACTATAAAATATTTGTACATGTTATTTGGACAACAATGAAGTTATTTACTTACTTCAGTTCCTGGTTAGGCCAGCCTCTGAAGTACTCCTTTATATCTCTAAACCATGGCTCTTGATAATTAACTCTTAGAATGCAAAACTCAACAGCAGCATAGTATATAAGCTTCCACATAGACTCAGAAATTTTGGCAACTTTTGCCCTTGCAGCATCATTGGTTTTTCGCACTCTGGTTCCATTGCTCAGCAGCAAGACAGCAAGCGTCTAGTGCAGAAACAAACAGTTGGGACAAGGAATTGTATAATCAAAGAGAAAAAGAAAAGGAAAAGTTAAAACTGAGCAGACTAAATGTCACCATATAATCTTTAATCTTTATTGTCTTGGCAGTTATTGGTTTCTTCCAAACACCAGAGCGTTACATTTTCTGGTAAACAATAAAATTTGACTATGCTGTTTCTGGTGAAGTGAAGAACAATTACACTGTTAATCTCAGCAATTTCAGTTGTTGAGATGGTTTCTTGTTCCCCTTTTTCTTTTTGCTTAGTACGACCATGTTATGTATTTCTTATCCAAGAAGTTCCTTTTGATATCCTATTAGTCAGCTACTTAGCTTGTTGATCTCTGGCATAGATCAAAAAATGTCATATCCTTGTTTGTTATTTGTTTATGGCAAAACTTTAGATTGAATTCAGATCCCAAGGTTTTCTAACTACACAGAAAAAGTTATTTAGCTCTTGTTTCATTTGCTATTTTTATTTCTATGGCTTGATTAAAATTTTCTATTAGGATGGCCATTGTTTTACATCCTATTAGACCATCGGAAATTATTTTCTTAGATATTGGAGCTTCACTGGCCCTGCCCATTGATCTTATATTAGTAAACCTTGTCCATAACTTCGTTTATCATATCACTAAGTTGGGTTCGAATTCACTAGGTATCAATGCAGAATGTTGCTCCTCCTAATTGCTATATATATAGATCATTCATGCAAATATAAACCAACAAAAAGTTCAATAACGCGTAAATTAATCAGACAGTCTGCCTCACTTCTCTTATACTTTCCTTCAACCAACTTGTGAGCATTGTTGCAACAAGTCACATATCAATAGGTTCATCAAGTACAAATACAGCAAACTCTCCATTAGCTCAACTTAATTCCGATGAAGAATACGAAACTATAGTATTGCTCTCGTCAACAAGGATGAGCACTTTAATCAACAACATGGGATAAAATGCATTTCAATTATCAAGCATTAGAATAAAAAATTAAGAAAAATATACATGCAACTGAGATATCCAAAAAGAATAATAGCGAAAAGCTTACGCGTAAGATGAATTTATCAAGCAAGAATCTGACAGCTACGAAACCGAAAGCGAAGCCTAACGCAATAATAAAATCCGAGACGCTAGCGACGCCATTCTGAGTCCAGATCGGCTCCATAAGAGCAATAGAAACAACAATTCATCAATCAACGAATCATTGAACATTTACTCTCAACATTCAATCAGAAACCAGCCAGAGAAAAAAAAATGGGAAAAAAGAAAATTGAAAAGAAGTAAGAAACATAAAATAGTACACGAACAAAAGCTATCTCAGATTACAGCGCCAAATCTAGGGAGTTGCTGGGTAGGCGGAGATTTTGTAAATTACGGGTGAAGACAGTGATTCAAGCGGTGGGGACTGGTTGTAACAGAATCAAGCGGGAAACTCGCCTCGCAGGCGACAGGAATAATTGCAATTTTCTCGACCATAGTTTTGATAATTACACAATTATTGATATCAAACTTTCGAATTATTAATAACCCCCTTTTTGGGTTGTGCTACTTTTGTGTTAGACTAGATTCCTACCCGCACAAGGGAGGTCAATTTGCTGTCGATATAAAAAATTATAAAAACATTTTCAATAACATGATCTTACTAGAGCTAGAATATTTAATTTCTTCTTATCGAATCATTCGTCTACATTCATCATGTTAAATGTTATTAATCACCGACATGTGTAATATCTATTTTTCTATAGATGCGCGCTTCGTTACATAACCCGTGCGCTGACATGCGGAGACGTGGTGATCATATGTCTGCCATGTCGGCGGCACGCCAATAGTCTACGAGTTTGGATTGCACAAATGTGGAGCGCGGGCGTGGCAGACACATGGTCGCCACGTCAACACTATGGCTTTTTAACAACTAGTATGGATTCTATAGAATTGAATCATGTAATATATTAATACGTGTATTTCAAACAAATAAGAAACTTTTAAATAGATATAAAAAACCCAGTTAATTAATTAATTGGGACTCTTAAGTCCACTTATTTTATTTTATTTTAACTTATCAAGAGTACTGAGTCTATGAGAATCTTGGAGCACTAGAAACTTTCCAGTAACGAGGGTAGACTACTTCAGTCAATTTTGGCCACTTGATTCAATTTATTGCTCCAAAGACGGAAAGCAACTAAGATCATTACGATAACTTTGATATATATAAAGAATTCATTTCAAGCACAAGTTATCGCAATTTCAAGAAAGATGGAATTCCATGATCAAAAAGTTATTCCTAATCAGAGAAATAAGTAAAGATATAATAGAAAACGACAATTAGATGTAGTTCTTGCAGTGTCATTTGTGTATCAATGAACTCTTTTGTGCCTCTTGTCCAAATCATAACATGCTTGCAGACTGCAAATACTCCACACAGTTTCAGAAATTTTCCTTAGTTCATGATCATAAACAGATGCACCTGAATTAATCTTCAGCCTCTTCGGTTTCTCGTCGAACCGCCCCGAACCGTTCTATCAAAAGGTCCACAACTAATGGAACCAAGTCATCACAAGGGACAGCCTTCTTGTAAATATCTCCCAAATGTGAATCACTTCCAATTCTTCCTCCCAAAAACACATCTGCTCCTTCAACAACTTTACCATCTTTCCTAGCCATGCACCCCATGAATCCAATATCAGCAACTTGTACTTGTCCACAGCTATTAGGACATCCAGTCCAATGCATAGATCGGACCGGTACAGTTACAGACACCAGCCGGTTGACTTCCTTGGTTACCTTTAGAGCCCGTGCCTTGGTCTCGATTATGGCTTGTCCACAGAACTGGTTGCCAGTACATGCTACTAGGCCTTTCATGAGAAGAGGTGGCTCTGGGGAGAATTTCTCTAAAAGTGGCTCTTTAAGTAATGCTTCAATCTTCGAGTTCTTGACATTTGGGATTATGATGTTCGGTTCAACTGTTAGCCGGAGTTCCCCTGACCCATACTCATCAGCTAAGCGAGCAAGCGCGTCCATTTCATCTGCTTGGATGCGCCCAACGGGAATATGTAGACCAACAAAGTCATAGCCTTCCTGTTTTTGAGGATGTACCCCAAGGTAGTCTCTCCTCTCCCATTGTTGCTGTACCAGATCTTCAGAAGATGCTCTCTCCAGCTCTTGTTGAGGCATTCTCTTCACAACCTCTGTCCTGAATCCTTCAATTCCCTGTCACCGAACAGAGCATAAATAATTATTTCAGCAGTTTGACCATATTTTGATTATTATAGATACTTAAAATAGGAAGAATCTGTAATCACTTTAGAGAAAATACTACTTACCAGTTCATCTATCAACCACATCATTCTAGTTTTTTGCCTGTTCCCTCTTGTACCAAGATCTCTGAAGGCTTCAAGAACAGCTTTGCAGACTGGGAGTATCTCATCAGCCGGAACCCATGCATCAAGTGGTACTGCCTCGGCACATCGTTTGGGGCTAAAGAAACCACCCACGAGCAAATTAAATCCCAAACGACCATCCTTTGTTGCAGGCATGTAAGCAAGATCATTGATGTGTGGATGCTCATAAAGGTCGTGTGAGCCTATTACACACACATTCCACTTCCTTGGCCTGCACACAATTACAGAATCCAACATGTCAAAGGAAGTACAAACTTAAAATAAGCGCAGAACTTCATGAATCCTTTCCCCACGATTCATTTGGTGGGGGTTGGACTACTGAAGGAAGACAATGCCACAGCTTACAAGTTAGTAAAGGCCGGATTGCCTCGTGAATTGGCAGTGATATAATGGGAAAGCAAGTTAGTATAAGGCCTTGTATCAACAATTTCATGTGGATCAATTCCAGCAAGAGGGTTCCCAACCGGATTCCTCACATTGTCCATGCCACTCTGCAGGCTTGTCAAGCCGACTTCTTCAAGTCCCTTCAGAATCTCCGGTGCATCAGGTAACACAACACCACGAATTTGCCAATTTTGCCTTGTGGTCACATCTGCACACCCATCCTTCCCATATTTCCTAATAACACTAGCCAAGTATAGAGTTTGGGCACTTGTGGTAACCCCATTTGGCAGCTTCAATCGCATCATGAATCGACCATCTGATCGGCAAAATTCCCACACAAAAAAATATACAATAAGAGATTCTTTATACTCAGTTTCACACAAGACATGCCTCAACCACCTACTAATCAGTCTCTTGTCTCTATCGTAATTAGCAAACATATCTTATATACTATAGATCCCAATGTTCTCCTTCCCAATGGATGCATAAGAAGTATGTATGACAAGTCAATCAAAGATCAAATCAATGGCAATCATAGGAAACTATGTTGGATATTTCTGATTTATGAATCAGAAGAAACAGAATCTTGTAAATTGTAATTTGCCTAAACAGATAGATAAAACATATTTATGAAGGTTAATGTAATTATGGAGATTAGTAGAAATGTAGGATTGCAACTTACATTGATGCTTCCTCCTGTGGAAGAGGCCAAGCCACTTGAGCCTCACATCAATATCATCCTTACTGCTCTTCGAATTATCGATTTCTTCAAGGGACATCAGACGTGTGCTCTTCCGATCTCCATTTTCTATGAACAATTTCATGGGCTCCTTCTCAATCTTAATCTTCTCCTGAGGATTTATACCTTGTCTGAACTTCTCCTTGAGCACAAAATAACCATCCCTTTCTTCCGCTCTAGGCTCCAGCCTTTCCGCATCGACCCCTGGAGCAGCTCCGGGTGCCGGTGGCGCCACTGTCTGAGGCGGAGTTGCATGGACCCTTGTGGGCTTGAACCTGTTGGAATTTGGCAATGATGGGGCCAAGAATTTGAGGGAAAGTGATGACATGATGAACGATCAAAGACAATGATCTGTTAGCGGTGGTGATGGTGGTGGAAGTAGCAGTGGCGGTGGTGGAGGGAGGAGATAGTGAGGTGAGTACATTATGTAGGGGTGGAGGGGTGGACCTTAAGCAGGTAAGATGGGATTACACAATTGGCCTCTTAAATGATGCTAAAGGTCGTTTCTTTTTTCCGGGCAGTGAAAGGCGACGGTTAAATACGTAATCACGAAAATGACTTCAACGCGGCTACGTCTTTACGAAAATATCCTTATTTCAGTTATTTTATGCCTGGAGGCTGGACTGGAGACTGGAGACTGCAGAGTTGGGGAATGGGCCATGTGAAGGAGCGGCTAACGCGGGCTGTTCTTTGGGATTAAAATGGGATGAAATTTTCATTATCTATCAACTTTAATTTAATAATTGATTGCAAAAAAAAAAAAAAAACTTTAATTAATAATTAGTTATAACTATATTAAATTAAATAGATTAAGTTAGTAAAATAATGTAAATTTTAATCTATAAAGAAACAAGCTATATATTTGAAACATTCAAAAAAGGAAAATAAACATGTCTATGTGGGACGGAAGGAGTAGGATTTAGCATTAGCTATTGGCATCTTATAACATCAACGGTTGGTCTCACTTATAAAATAGAAAAAATAAAATAACAACTTCTTATTAGTGTGTTTTCTATCTATGTCAACAGTTGATAACATAAAGTGTCAGTCAGTCAGGTTTAAGTGAGACTAAACATGTGATGGAAATTTCTATTTGTAAAAAACCTTTTATAGAATGTTTTATAAAAATAGAAGTGGTTCGACTATATTACTTTTGTGTATTGTGTGATTAACGGAAAAGTGGTTTAGGAGCCATATGATAAAATTACCTTATTTTGTAAAACATTGTATAATTTTTTAACAAAATGTGACTCTATGTGAATAGTATTTTAAAAAGTGTAGGACGTGATTAAGCATTGAGATGAAATTGCAAATTTAAAATCTAACAGAGACTAAGCGAAATTGAAACCCAACCTAACTAAAAGCCAAAATCAATAAAGTATAAGCTAACATTTTTAGGGAAAAAAGAAAAAAAAATTGTATATAGCCCACAATAAATTTGTGTTTTTGTTTATAAACATAATTGAAATGGGCAATGTGAATAATTAATTAGCCACTAGTACTGTTTACGAATCTCACAAATATAGTGAGATAAAATTACAGATGTTTTAAGAAAGGATAATGTTACTTGTAAAAAAATTTTGACAAAAACTTATACAAAAAGACATGGGCTCATGTGATTGCCATTAATTTAAAATGATGTGATATGTTGGAAAATAAGATCTCTCTAAGTGTATTGTTTACAAAATCTTTTATTAACATTTTTTTTTAACAAATAGCACATCACATAAATAAAATTACAAAACTAAGATAAGTCACAGTAATTCATCATGTGCATGCAAGTAATAATGTGATAATAATAATATTCCAAAGGGGGAGAAGTTGAGTGAGAGATTGTCAAAAGTCTATTATTATGAGTTTCAAGTGCAAAATGTATCTCGACCACTATCAATACGGTAGAGTTATTCTATTAATTAGGCGGTAAATTTCTTATATAATTTTACCGTGTTAAATAAATAAATAAATAAAATTGTGTGAGAAATGTCAGAAAAATAATTAGCATGGGGAGATTGAGACGTGGTGGTGACTTTAGGAGAATAGAAAATGAGAGCCAAGACATGAGCTTTCGTCATTTTGTAGTGAGTTTCTTGACATTATATATAAGGGAAATGATATAAAATCAGACGTGTGTTTCTGGCACTAACGTGTGTGGCTGGCACTATTTATGAGTCATATGTCTAATTTTATATTATTTCCCTTTCGTGTAGTGGCTTGTACTCTTGTTTTCCTATTCTTATTTTCTATTGCCCTTTCAAGATTTTGTTTTTATGTTTTTTTTCCCCATTTTCTTTTGCATAATTCTTGATAAATATGAGATTAAGGATAATAGAAAAAGGAAAAGGAGGGGGGAAAAACCCTCAATTAATTTGTGATACCACTTGTTTGATGAGTACAAAGATTAGTACTCCCACAGCTAAAAGAGCCCCACTGACCATATAATTATGCTTCTTTATTTCTGGTAGAGGAGATGAATGTGCCCTTTGGGTAGTTGAAAATGATTGTTAATAAATAAAGCTTTAATTTTTCTTTAATACTATGAAAAGAAAAAGTGACTTTTTCGCTAATTCTAAAATATAGACATGTGTCATTTCTTTAAAATTCTTTTCCACACTAGTCAATGCTTTTAAACCTATTATAATAATAATAATAATAATAATAATAACAACAACAACAACAATAACAACACTTGTCGCTTGTTGCTAGATGATTTTTACCCCTAAACACTACAAAGAAATTTTGGAGAAGAGAAATCGAATTCTAAACTTAAGGTATGAGAAACTATTTGGATACCATCAAACCACATGAGTCTTGACCAGTTGCTAGATGAACTGAACATACTAAAAGAATATTAAGAACTAAAAAAAAAATCTACTATCAACAAATGACAAACTTATTGTGCTGTCCGATTAAGCAAGCCAATTTTTTCTTTAAAAAAAAAAAAGTCTCCCCTTATAAGTTAGATGAGACAATACGGGCATTATCCGCCAGTAAGACAATCAAACTAACAAAATAAGACTCTATTATAGTAATGTTCAAACTATCCTATTAGAGTAATGTTCAAACTATCTCAAATTCTCAAAACGTTGGCAGTCTTAAAAGAGCAAATTTGAATTGGTTTAAAAAGTGAGATTTTTCTTTTTCTTTGTTTTTAAATAGAAAAAGTGAGATTATCATGATTTCTTGAACCATTAGCTAATTGGGGAAGAGATAGGCATATATGGGTTTAAAAACTATGCAGCTATTTAACTGAGAAATAAACAAAAAATTGGGAGTGGGAGTGTGGCCTCCACGAAAGGCCAAGAGGCGGCAGGTAAATCTCTACATCGAGCCGCCTCGTTCATTTCCAAAACAAGTGGCGCACACAACTCGTAAATTTTTCTTCACTGGTTTTTTCGGCAATCAACATGACATCATACGCTGCGTTTCAGAGTCAACTAATTTGGAAGATAATTTTGTTAGGTACGAGTAATAGTGGTTTTATCGCACTTTTGAGAAGTGCTGTTATATCAGCTCTCATTTTCTGTGGATATATAAATACACACCACGTGAATTTTAAGTTTTAAAAATTCATGTGGCGTGAGACAAAAAGTGGCATAATAGCACTTGTCAGAAGTGTTAAAAAATTTCCAGGTTCAAAATATTCATAGTAATGAAAAGATGGAGAATTTTTTTTTGAAAGGAGATGGAGAACTTTTTTTTTTGAAACAAAACAAAACATGAATAAATAAAAATAATAAATAATAATTATATTGAATTTTTTTCACTTTGAAATTCGGTATATTGAAATTGCGATAATTTTCATAAATAAAATACTTCGCACATAACTTCATAAAATTATGTCAAACAACAAATTTTCAAATAACATTAGTAACTCTAAGTTCGTATAATTTGAAACTAGCTAATCTACCCGTGCGTTGCATGAAAAATACATATACATCTCTAAAACAAATTAAAGCAAATAATTAATTAAATGATAAAAAATAAAAATGAACGAAATTAATCTACCACTTAATTAGTATTATCTGATTATTAGGGTGAATGAAAATAAAAACAACAAATAAATGGAATATTAACAACATCAGCTTAACATCATCATGACATCATATCCCTAATTCCCTTAGAATGCCCGTTTTAGACAGGAAAAATTAACCGACCAGTTTAGTATTATAAATATATATATATATTATTATTAAAGTGAACGAAAATAAAAATAGAAAAATAAATGAGACATCAGCGACATTAGCTTGACATCATCATGACATCAAATTTCTAATTCCCTTAGGATGCCAGTTTTATGCTTTGAAAAAATTAACCCACCACTTAGTTAGTATTTTATATATATATATATATATATTATTAAGGTGAAAGAATATAAAAACAAAAAAATAAATGATGTATCAATAATATCAACTTGACATCATCATGACATCATATTCCTAATTCCCTTATTATGCCAGTTTTAGGAGGGAAAAATTAACTCACAACTTAGTTAGTATTATAAATATATAAATTATTATTAGAGTGAACGAAAATAAAAACAGAAAAATAAATGAGACATCAACAACATCAGCTTGACATTATCATGACATCAGATTCCTAACTCTCTTATGATGCCAGTTTTAGGCAGGAAAAATTAGCTCACTATTTAATTAGTATTATAAATATATAGATTTCAATTTAAAGCACAATTTCTCTAATTCATACCACCTGAATATTTAAAATTTTTTGACTCAAAAAATTATGCATTAAAAAAATATCTAAATAAAAGAGGGGGGGGGGGGCAACTCGAGCGAAAAAGAACAAGAAAAAAGAATTTCATTGGGCCGGGCCAGCCCATGGCCCCCCTGCTGCTCATCCATTGATGAGAAATGTCGAGACACAGTAGAGATAGGTGAATTTCAGAAATAATAATGAAAATACATTGATTTGTGATTTCATTTAAAAAAAAAAAAAA